>CABHPQ010162551.1:0-20091 GCA_902168405.1 Peromyscus aztecus
ACACACACACACACACACACACACACACACACACACACCAAAAAAACATCTTTCAGAGATCAAAGGAAGGGGAAGGAATTCTATGATGTCCTTGTAGTCCTCAGGCAGTCTCTGGAACCTGTCTAAATTCCCACTTATTGCCATCCGCTGGAGTTGATGCCTTTGTCTTCAAAATCGCCTAACCTCCTGGGTGGACTGACCTTGATCCCAGAGATCAGCACTGCCCTCACAAAGCAGTGTTCTCAGAGTGTGGTCCTGGAGTCCACAGCAAAGCTCCAGTAACTCTGAGAACTCAAGAGAAATGCAGAGCTGGGCCTCACTCCCACCTACAGAGCCAGAAATTCTGGGAGGGAGCAGCAGCTTGCACTATCTCAAACACTCAGGGGTGTCTGTTTGCGTGTCCTAGTTGGAGAGTTCCTGATCCCAGAGGATTATAAGGAGTCATATATTTTGATTCTGCACAGGCAAAAGCCAAACTACATTCAATAAGAAAAACATGATTGGAATGCTGGATGTCCAGGGTTTTGGAAACCTTTCTCAGCGATCGGAAGAACAGGAGGAGAGTTCCATCATTTCCCTAAAGCCCTCCCATTCTCTACTGGGAAATACGCTTACACTGAAATGGTCAAAGCTTCATTACTGAGAATGGGCACGGCACATCTCCAAACCAAGGACGTGTGGCAGGTGTGGCTTACCTGGCAGATGCCACTTATGCACATATCCAGCGATTCAACGTTGCAACGAGTTCCATCCAACACTTTTGGTGCCAGCTCCACTACCAAACTCTGTCCCCGAGCATGACACTTGAGTGCACATGGGGCAGCGGGGTCATTGTATAGTGGAATCCATTCATAATAATGGCCCTGGTACTGCACGTCGTTGTAGGCTGAGCACTGCTGGGCTCTGAAGTCTTCTGAATCTGCCGGGCAGTCCTGCAGGTAAACAGAAGGAACCGTGTGCATGGGCACATTAACCAGCCACAGTGTCAGGGAAGGCTGAACCAGACCCCACCCGCTTCCACCAAGACTCACCCGATTTCCTCATTGCCCACCCCCAACACCCTGAGATTACAGCCTGAATCTGCATTTCTACATCGTGGAATTCCACGGGGGTTTCTGCAGTGCTGGCCTACTCAGGGGGTCATTTTATTAATCTTATCACTCTTGCATCCAGGTATTTTTCCCAGCCAATGAAGGCATATGATGTGTAGGTGCTAATTTTACCCTGGTTTAGCCATCTCGTGTATAAACTTCCAAGTGGATTGCAGTCTCCTTTTTGAATCAAGGGGAACCAAAGGCTTTTACATTTCCCAGGTGATTCAAGGTCTTCGTAGGGACAGTATTAGTCCTCCCCCTCAGGAACCATTTCAGTGGGACCATTTGCCCTCATTTTAGCCCCAAACTGCTGTGTGTTTTTATTAAAGTATTTTAATTATATGTAATAACGAGCTTTATTAAGATATTTTCATACATGTATATGATGTATTTTGATTATATTTGCCCACATTATTCTCCCTTGCCTCTCTCCCACTGACCACCTTCCCCTGTCCAATTAGCTGTCATTCTACCTTCGTGTCTTATTTTGTGTTCCCCCAGACAGCCCCACCCCCACCCTAGCAACTGTTAACTGCCTATCAATCTCCAGGAAGGAGTGTGGTCTTGTCCAAACTTCTGTGTCTTGTGAGAATTGCTGGCTGTGCCTCCGCTGCTGTTTAGTACATCTGCCTTTCCTCTCTCTCCTCTCCCATTGCTCTTCCCTGGTACCCAACATCTGTCTTCAACAAGCTAGTGCAAAATTCTGTCTGGGACCAAAGCAAATACAAGCCAACACCCTGGGGCACCCTCACATTAACAGTAAAAAGTACAAGTGTTGATGACGTGGGGGGGGGCCTTTTTATTAAATTATGCATTCTTCTTGCTAGATGCTGGATGAGACAAATGTACACTCACTGGAACTCTGCTCCTATTATTTTATACTCTCCTCATTAGGAAGATAATTAATGTTCATTCTAAGAACTTTGGGGCAAAGTTTCTCTTAAAATGAATAAGTTACAAAGATTCCTACACTTAGATATTTATATAAATCTTGATTCTTTTCCAAGGGTTTGTTTCTGGAAATAAAATTTTCTGAGTCCAAGTGTATGTATCTTTTATGGACTCCTCTAATGCCGTGAAATAGTCCTCCAGAAAGGCATTACCATTAGCCATGGCCTATACAGGCTGCCTGCCTGGATCCTTCTCCCCCATTTGGATATTATAATTTTCTAATAAGACATACATAATGGAATTTCATTGATTTAACTTACATTTTCTTCTTATTATTTAGGCTTCATAGGTAGTCTTGTAAGTTTGCTTTTTTACCAAATCTTTGAAAATTTCTTGTTTTATGTCCTCTGTTCTGTCTTTGTATTATTTTTAGCAGCTAAAGCTACTACTTTTTATAGTGAAGACATCAAATTTGGTCATTTGTGTTGGAAATCTTTTCACTATTTAATTTTGCTCTGGGAGTCTTGTGAAGTCAAGAAGGCTTAAATGTTTGTGCAGCCTGCTCTGTTAACGTTTCTTACCCTGCAAGATTTCTTCCTTTTTAATGGGCTACAGATTCTTTCCTTACCCTGCCCTGAGGACAAATAAGTATTAAATGTATTTGTCTAGTTCCTTTATAGGTTGGCAATGGCATTTAACTCTTTGTGGTTTTGGGTTTGAGGCTTTATGTATCATTGTTGTTCTGGGTTTTTCTTCCATTTTATTTTTGAGGGAGGGTCTCGTGGCCCAGACTGGCTCCCCTTACATTTTGAACTTACAGTTGCTCTGCCTTGTTCTGCCTCAGCCATGTGAAACTATAACCAGTTTAACTCTTGGTTATAGCTGGAATTATTCAGATGAATACTGGGAGGTAAAAATCTTACCCTATTTCCTCACCAAAAAATAATAAATATGTTTCAACATGCTTCTAAAATATAATTTATTTCCAGTCTCATCTTTTTTCGCATCTCAAACCTGTATTTTACTGTTACAATGAGACCGCCCAGTCTTTCTAATCCTAAGTAGAGTGACTCTGTCTTGCAGTAATCCACCATTTAGCTGTTCTGCATTCCAGACAGCAGAAAAATAAGCCATCCTTATTAGAGTTGGATTGTGTTTGCCTACACCATTGCAATCTTTAATGAGAGTATATATCAACATAAATTTCCCAGAGTCTAGCTTGGTCTGTGGGTCTGTCACATCCACTGCCCCACTAGATATCACTCTGAAGCCAGATCTGTATCATCAATTCCACTGTAAACTTACAGCCACATAAAATGGGGTGTGTGCATGGAGACTTCTAGGAAAATGGAACTGTCCATAATGATCCATAAGTAACCTCTAATAAATTCACTTAACCCATAAAGCTGAACTTGAGCCGGGCAGTGGTGGCACACGCCTTTAATCCCAGCACTTGAGAGGCAGAGGCAGGTGGATCTCTGTGAGTTCAAGGCCAGCCTGGTCTACAGAGTGAGATCCAGGACAGGCTCCAAAGCTACACAGAGAAACCCTGTCTTGAAAAAAAAAATCTGAACTTGAACGAGTCCTTCTTTGGACTGTTGATGTGTCTCAGTTTAGGGATGGTTGTTCACTTGGTATTCCCCCTCCCAAAATATTACACAATAACTGTGCATGTGCTTTTAGTCTTTGCAAACACCCTCAGATCCTTTGGAAATAGTTAGGGAATGAGTAGAGCATGCTTACCAAACTTTCCTGAGGGCTCACTTGTACAATATTGGTGTAAAACATTCCAAACCCCCACACTGTATTCATTTTTGTCTTAACTAGATAAAATCTTATCTCAGGTCATGACAAATGAAACAAATCAAACCAAAGTAGACTGAAGTTGAAAACTTTTCTCTTTAGAAATGCGGACTCTATCTTCCATGTGACCATAAGAAAGATCGATGACAAAATGACATCATCTACTTTGCCACAAGCCATGGTCAGTGTTCTCTTTCAAATTCTTTGAAACCAAAGAAAAGTGTGTATGAAAGCTGGGAACAGACGCCTCCCCTTGCATTGAGCTCATGGGTGTGGCAAATGTTCTTTAGGGACTGAATAGTCTGGCTGGCTGAATGCTATAAGCCAATAAAGTTTCAAAAAAAAGTAGTGAGTGCTAGTTAACATAGGTTTAGGATGTCTGCCTAAGCTTGGTCTTTGCCCAATGGGTGGCCAAGTTTGTCATCCTTGGCCAGGACTGACTATCTGGAGGCACATCTGGTCTACACCAGGTCAAACTTTCCCAGGAATTTAAATTACACACAAAAAAGGGGGGCAGATATGAGAAGTCACATGAATCTGGGGCTGGGCTGGCCCTTTCTTTTATGACTTGTGTGCCCAAGCAAAGCCAGGCAGCTCCCATTACAGAGGAGAATGGATGAGATATGGAGGGAGAAAGAAAGTTGGCAAGCTATGCATTTCAGTAGAAGGAGAAAGTAGCCTGTGTTCCTCACTTTCGGGGTTCAGGCTCGCTCTCAAAACCAGTTTCTGCTTAAATAACATAAAATATCATGTATTTATACTGAGGGGCAGTGTGGCATTGTATTTCTTTGGGTTCTCTGAAGCATATGACCTAGGACAAAGCTCTTGAAGTATGTTCAGTAGACACGTGTCGCCTTGAACATAACTGTCCAGAAGAAATACATCTCAGAGAAAGGAATTTAGAAGCACTCTGGGCATTCAAGCTTTCTAAGGGTGACTGAACTGTTTCATGGATACCACTTTCTAAGAAATGGAGGGGACGTAGTTACTTGTTTTCATTTACTTTACATTAATATAGCATCAACACTAAGCCTGCCCAGCCTAGCTTAGCTAGGCACGGCTCAAGACGTTGTAGGATTTTTTGTATATTAAAATAACCTAGTTCAGTCTCATAGTTGAAGACAGATATGAGGGAACACAGCTCCTTCTTAAAAGATTAATATTTATTTAGGAGTGTGTATATGCATGTGTGTTCACAGAGGTCAGAGGGGGCTGTTGCAGCCCCTGGAGCTAGAGTTATAAAAAATTGTAAGCTTTTCAATATATGTTCTGAGAACCAAACTCCAGTCCTCTGAAAGGGCAGCAAGTATTCTCAACCACTGGACCATCCAGCCCCAGGACAGGGCTGAGCAGAAGCAACAGCAATAGGAAGAAAAGAACACCTCCAAGAGAAACACCTAATGAAAGACTGGTAGAAATGAGCCCCTTGTGGGTTCTACAGCATGAAAGAAAGACCCTGCAAAGGCCATGTCAAATGTCATCTTTCCTGGAAGCCATCAGAAAGCCCACTGTGCAGAGCTATGTGCAGAGATAACTGCTCATAAAAAGTTTGCCCATGTTGCAAAAATGTTTCTGCTAAGTTGTGATGTGCTCTGCAGTTTTGAAGACATTCTCCTTCGCTTCTCCTAACATTGCGCTAATCCCATAAACCCTGGACTAAGAAAACACAAGGAGTCAATGGATTCAGGTATTAGAACTCCTGGCTGGCATGCATGGCTTCTTTTGAAAACTCACATTTGCTCTGGTAGACTCCTGATAATTATCTCCCAAGGTCTGGAGTCCAGGCTGTGAGAATCTATGCTGAATGCCAATCAAAGCTTATGTCTAAAGACTGAAGTCACTTAGGAGTCACTATGCTGCACAGACATGTTCTGCTCCCGAATTTTTCAGCCCAAGGCCCCATCTCTTTTGACAGGGAATCCAAGAGCTTCTGAAATCACAGCCTGATGTCTTGGAGAGGACACTGTGACCCCACACCCTGATGGAGTCTGTTGCAGAATATTTGTTTACAGTGGGAAGATGTGTCTTTGCCAAGGCACCTTCTGACCGTTTTAATAAAGAAATGAATGGTCAATAGCTAGGCAGGAAGAGGGTAGATGGGACTTCTGGGAAGAGAGAGGACTATGGGAAGAGACAGAGACACCAGTAGACAGTGAAGAAGTTGGACATACGGTACAGAGTAGAGGTAACCAAGCTACACAGCAGAATGTAGATTAACAGAAGCAGGTTAATTTGAGTTATAAGAACTAGTTAGGAAAAAAGCCTAAGCTAAAGCCAAGCTTTCACAATTAATAATAAGTCTCTGTGTCATTATTTGTGATATGGCAGTCCAGAAGAAAGTCTGACTCCGGGAGTCTGCCTCTCCTGCCATCTGAAGCATGGTTGGTCCCCTGCCCATGACAGAATTCTTCATCTGTGAGTTCTGAACGTATTTTATATTGCCCTGTGCTTCTGGACAAAAGACCATCTGGTGTTTCCTTAGCCAGTGATGTCTGGTAAGCTTTTCCATGGTGGGCAGACTTATGAATCACAGCTTCGGGGATGTCCTCCTCAAGCAGGGTCACCCTTTACATGGAGGACCCCCCGGAACAAGGAGCGGAATACAGAGGATTTCGTGTCTCTGACTTGGCTTCAGATGCTTCTCCTCCATGTCCTTCCTTCTCTGTTTTTGTCTGACCTTGGTTAACTGAATATTCAGGTCTGTGCCGCTCACCCGGGGCTTGTCCCTATTGCGACTCTTGGGCTCATCGTGTTGCAAGCAACTGTGCTTTTTGTCCCCGCTGTCTCAAGCATCATGTCAACCCCTAACAAAGCCGGAGACACTGCTAAACTTCTTTCTAAGAGAGCATGTGCGTCTCGCTCAGAGGAGCTCCCCAGAGCCCCTGCACTTCATCTTGAGCCCTGTTGTTCCTGTTTGAGTATATTTTGCTAAAGAGGGAAAACGTTTGGAATGAAAAAGAGTGGTTGCTTTTATCAGTTTTTCATGCCTGGTGTGTGTAGCACGCATATGCTGTGGGATGTTCTGTATGGCAAATGTGTTGCTAATAAAACACTGATTGACCAGTGGCTAGGCAGGAAGTATCGGCGGGACTAACAGAGAGAATTAAAAGAACAGGAAGGTGGAGGGAGTCTCTGCCAGCCACCGCCAGGACAAGCAGCATGTAAAGATGCCGGTAAGCCATGAGCCACGTGGCAAGGTATAATGGATTAATTTAAGCTATAAGGACAGTTAGCAAGAAGCCTGCCATGGTCATACAGTTTGTAAGCAATATAAGTCTCTGTGTTTACTTGGTTGGGTCTGAGCGGCTGTGGGACTGGCAGGTGAGAGAGATTTATCCTGACCGTGGGCCAGGCAGGAAAACTCTAGCTACACGCATGTGTGCACAGCAAAGAACAAGAGCACATGCATGTGTGCGAATGGAGGCCAGAGGACAGTCTTGACTGTTATCCTCAAGAATGCCACTGACCTCCCTTGAGACAGGGTCCCTCATTAGCCTGGAGTTCACCAATTAGGCTAAGATGACTGGTCAGTGAGCCCAGGCTCCTCCTCTTTCTGCCTCGTCAGTGCTGGGATTACAAGCCCATCCCCAGGCCTGGAATTTTCACGTGGGTTCTGGGGCTCGAACTCAGGTCCTCATGTTTGCAAGGCAAACTCTTTACCAACTGAACTACCACACCAGCTCCTAATTTTGCTTTTTACAATTGTACAGCAAAATATTCCGATTCTTTTCAGTGTTGACTAATGTAACGAACAAACAGCAGGCTTGTATAAATCCTTCCTTCTGTGTGACCTTCTGAATCACCTGGCCCTGTTGCAGAGGGTACAACAGACAGTCTGCAGTGCCAGAAACACCACTAAACCAGTTCCTAGTTGGAGTCTTCTTTTGAAGCTCTCAAAAATAATTTTGTCCCCTCAGCCTGAGTCGCTCCTCATGTGTCTGTGTGTCCACCCCTCAGCCTGAGTCCCTCTCCATGTGTCTGTGTGTCCATCCCTCAGCCTGAGTCTCTCTCCATGTGTCTGTATGTCCATCCCTCAGCCTGAGTCTCTCTCAATGCGTCTGTATGTCCATCCCTCAGCCTGAGTTTCTCTCCATGTGTCTGTGTGTCTATCCCTCAGCCTAAGTCCCTCTCCATGTATCTGTGTGTCCATCCCTCAGCTTCAGTCTCTCTCTATGTGTCTGTGTGTCCATCCCTCAACCTCAGTCCCTCTTCATGTATCTGTGTGTCCATCCCTCAGTCTCATCCCTCTCCATGTGTCTGTGTGTCCATCCCTCAGCTTCAGTCTCTCTCCATGTGTCTGTGTGTCCATCCCTCAACCTCAGTCCCTCTTCATGTATCTGTGTGTCCATCCCTCAGTCTCATCCCTCTCCATGTGTCTGTGTGTCCAGACGCTGTGAAAGAGGCTGGGTAGATACTGACACAAAACACTTGGAGCCCTGAAGGACCTTGAAGCTTCTGCATATATCACTTTTATGAATGGAGTCATAATTACATACTTACCAAGTTCCATCATAAATGTGAAATGGCCCTAAAAGAGCACTGTGAATGGAAGATACTTATATACAAAGACTGTCATCAGCCAAGCAAGTATTTAAAATTATCAGAAGCGTTCTCAAGACACTATCAGTCTCACAGTACATGTTAAACACTCTAAGACAGGCTTTAATTGGTTTACATATTCTCAGACTTACGTGATTGCTGCATGTCTTGTATCTGATGTTCTGTCCTTCACAGTTTCTAAAGGAGGAAGGAAACAATGGCTTTTATAGAGGTGGCACACATTAAAATGATGCAAAGACAAGGTACTAGTTTCCTATAAAATTTTGGTAGTGTGAACTACTGCAAAGAGTCTAAGTTTAAACTCTGAAGAAACAAATTTCCAAGGATCAGGGAACCCAAAAACATCTCAAGGAAGTGTCCATAAAATAGAAGGTGAATTCTTTAGTGAATGACATAATGATCAACTAGCTTTTAGCTTACCCTAGGGTCTACATAACCTCTGAAATTATGGGGTGTGTGTGTTTGTGTTTGTGTGTGTGTGTGTGTGTTCCAAAGAAATCTACAAATGTTTCTCTACATTATTTCTTCTGTAATGATCATTTTGTATATTATTGGATCTGATACACTTTGTGTGTGTATGTGTGTGTGTGTGTGTGTGTGTGTGTGTGTGTGTGTGTGTGTGTGTTTGGTTGGTTTGCTTGTTGTGTCTTTTGAGACAAGGTCTTGCTATTTAGCCCCAGGCTGGCCTGGAACTGGCTATGTGGCCCAGTCCATCCTTTAACTCACCAAGTATTGGAATGAAGGCTTGTGCTGTCTTGCCCAGTTCATGGGGATGCTTCTATTACTGATCCTTGGTTTTCTTTCTTTGCCATCCTTAAACTCACAGCTCTCCATTTACACTTCGCACCACCTTCACTTTGTTTGTTTGTTTGTTTGTAGGCAGGGCTATGTATCCCTGGTTGGCCTTTAACCTGTGATGATATTCCTATCTCTGCCTCCCAAGTGCTGGGATTACAGGCATACGTCACCATGTCCAGCTAGCCTTAAACTTTCTGTTCCCTTACAGCATGTACTCCTCCCTGGGAGGTGCCATCCTTAGCTGGATTTAGAAGGCTTTGGGAAAACCAAGTTTTGGAGTAAAAAGAACAGGGTCATGGCTGCCTCCCAAAGCATGGCCCCTAATGCTTCTAAAGGCTTGAATCTGAAGACAGACCATGAACCCATTAGTTGCTCCTTCTGAATTTGTGGTTTAGAATGACTTCCCACATTATGGTCATGGGCTGGCTAGATCCTCATACTCTGTGACTACACCTCCTCATCAGTTTGCTTGTCATGAGTCTACTATTGAGGTTTGCTACAGTCTCCATGAGAGGATACCACATTTTAAGGATTCAAGAAGCACCGAGCTGGGAGGCTGGCAGAAGAGCCACGCTGGGATGGAAGACTGCACTCTTCTGGGGAGCCACAGCCGCCTGGTGCAGAAGGCCGTTCCTTTGCCAGGCTCCCACCACTGTCCTTTTCATGTGGAGGACAGGAAAACAAATAACAGGGTGAAAGGGCAATGATTTCACTTACTCCGGTAATTTTAGGGAGGTGGCTGCTAGGTCGGGGAAGTGACATCCAAATGCTTTCCACGTCATGTCAACTGACAACCCTGAAAAGCTTTAATCCATTTACAATTTATTCTTTACGTGGACTGACATCCTCTGATACTTACCATTGACTATTCGTTTTCAAAAACATTTTTCCTATAGTTTATTTTTATTTTACTCCATCAATTTTCCTACTTTCAAGGAGAAAGAACAATTAAAGGAAAATGGCTCAGTAGAAAATCTGAATTAATAGAGATACCAAGAAATAAAAACTCTTGGAGCACACAAGGAACAGAAACTTTCAAAAAGCTGATTTAAAAATTCAGAAATATTTCTCACATGAATTTTAATAATTATGTAATTTTACCGATTGAAATAAAAAAGTTTTTCAAATAGAAATTTAAACTAAAAGAGGAGAAAAGCATCAAGCTGTCTCATGACTGTGTCTCAAGCCAGCTCTGTAGGCTACACAGCCAAGGTCCACACCCAGCTGTCACCCATCACGTCCAGGAGTCACTTGTGTGAACAGAGCCCCAAACTCTAAACCTAAAAACCAAGTGCACCCCTCCCACAAATCCCACTCCAAGTGCTTCAAAGTGACAACAGAAAACAAGAATTTCATTCCAAGAATTCCCCAAACATAAATCACTATGTTGAACTTTCTCCTTCATCCACAAATTCTGTGGTGAACTCACTGTGGACCAGGATGTAGATATAAAGATACCAAGGCATTAGTGCTCAGTTTGCTTTATAAATCAGCCACCAGGCCGCCATTTTTAGCCTTCTACTTCACGTCCTCCAGCCTAACACACACTCAACCCACGGGCCGGCCTCTATTGATGTGGTCTGCCTTGGTTGCAATCTAGTCGGAAAATGAATGACTACTTTATGAAGCAAGCATAAAATGAAATGCAAGTTATTTTAAAGTTAAGGACATGAGAGTCCTAATTCCCCAAGCAGGAACCTGCCAGCTTATTCTGGAAATAATTCCTTTGGCCCAAAGCAATTGAGCTGCAAAAAATATTACTTGTGTGTTTTTAATACCACTATAATTAGCATATGAAAGAGCTGATGGTTATCAGGAGTATATGAAAATTCAAGAGCACTGTTTCACAATTATGGATTCTCTACACATTACAACATCCATAGCACCCTAAAACTGAAGATTTTTAAAGTCTAAATTTATGAATATCTAAAAAACATGTTGACGTCACATGAGCCTACATTAAAAACATTAATAAAATTTCCCTGGAGTTTATAGTACTATAATTTAATATTCACTTGGTGATATACTGACTCAAACACTAGTGTCATAAAGGCTCAGAAGCATCTGTTTTGAAGAATAAAAATACATTAATTTAAAAATAGTAGTGAAGCTGAGGTTCCTGTGGTTCCTGTGGCTGGCACTTGGCCAGAGGACCAAGTCACGGGGTTCTGCAGAAAAAAAAGATGTTCTGGTTGGTGCACGGTTTGTAGCGCAAAGGGACTGACTGGAATATTTAAATAGAGTCAAGCTCTGAAATAACTCTACCCATGGAGAAGTAAAGGAGTGAGGTGGCTACACTCCTCTCTCCATGAAGCCTTCATGTGAAGGAGCACACTAGTCAGAGAAGCCACTCGGAGGGTTTCTAAAAGCTTAGGGATGGCTGTCTGTTCAGCGTTGTGTATAATCGCCTCCATCCTCCTCTTCCAAGAAAAACTGACCACAAGTGCTCCAGATTTATGAAGTCTTAATCAGTCTCCGCGGCTCTTCAAGGAAAGCTGATAAGCCTTCCAAGGGAAGTGGGCTTCCTCCTTAAAAATCTCAGAGTACTCCAGAGTTGCAGTGGGAGATCTTAACACAGGGGTGAGTCAAGAATGAATAAGGCCTGTGAGGGACCAAATGATGGGGAGCAAGATTGCTTGAGTTCTTTAAACATCCACTACCCTTCTCTCATATGAATCCGATCCAGTTTGTGTGTGAGAAAATAACATGACTGTCCCTTAATGGGGCATGGAGCAGGCAAATGTGTCTGAGGTTTGGCCTCATTACTGGAGCGTAGTTAGAGTGTACACTGCCATCCATTTACCTACTGAAGACACCAGAAAGCAAGCTGTATCTTCGCTGACCTTATAGACATTGCGTATATGGAATACATAATTCTGTACATATATACGCATATTTTATACACATATATGCACACAAAGTTTAGGGTATTTTGTAGGCTCATATACTTGTTTAAATCAGATTAATTCAGGGAGACAATGAATTTGGAGGTTCATAGGCTTCACAGCACATTCCAGAAGTAGGATGAAATTAATGCATAGATTCAGGTACACTAAATGGTCTTAAAATGTTTGTATGTGGGTGAGTGTCCATGTGTGTATGTACACGTGTGCCTCTGCGCATAAACATGGGTGCACATGGAAGGTGGTCAACCTTTGCTCTTCCACCTTATTCACGGAGGCAGGGTCTCTCAATGCAGAGCTCCCTGGTCTGGCCTGTCTCACTAGCCAACTCGCTCTGGGGATCCCCTGTCTTGGCCTGAAGAAGCCGGAATTACAGGTGTGATGTCACCTCCCCCAGGATCTGCAGACACTATGGGGATCCAAACGCCAGTCCTCAAACTTGCTCTGGGGATCCTCTGTCTCGGCCTGAAGAAACAGGAATTACAGGTGCGATGCACCTCCCCCAGTATCTGCAGACATTATAGGGATCTAAACTCCAGTCCTCAAACTTGCTTGGCAAGCACTTAACCACTAAGCTATTTCAGAGTCCCTGGGCATTATTTTAGAGAGTCTTCATATTCACAAATGTAATTCAACTCATTGTCATGACACTAGAGTAATCCAACTTGTAACTATTAATAAATGTCAATGTTTTCTTTATAACTTGGGCTCTTATAACTTTGCTAAAGAATTTTTCTCTACCCAGAAATCATAATGATATTCATCTACATTATTTCTAACTTTACATTCATAGATGGACTTTAAACCACTTGAAATTTATTCTTCACATGGATTGATACACTCCAACACTTTCCCATTGAATATTGTCCTTCCAATTTTAAAATGTTTTACTACATTTGATTTATTGATTGTTTTTTATATGAATCAGTTGATTTTCCTTAACATTGATGATCTCAGGTGATTTTGGATTTTAAAGGGCATCTGTCATTCTGCAGTGAGAAATGTCCTGTCACCACAAGGTAACCTGCAGTATCTGTGGGACACACATCAGCATGGACTGTGGGACACACATCTGCATGCACTGTGGGACACACATCTGCATGGACTGTGGGACACACATCAGCATGGACTGTGGGACACACATCAGCATGGACTGTGGGACACACATCAGCATGCACTGTGGGACACACATCAGCATGCCCTGTGGGACACACATCTTCTGACAGGCACTGCAGAATGCTCTCTAAGGTGGCACACATTTATACATGCCCAGAGATCATGACAGTATTCATTTATATTTTGTTAAGGTTTGTATTTTATAGGTAGACATTAATCCCCTGGGAATTTATTCTTTATATGGACCAACAGCTCTAACTCAACTTAGTTGAGTCCTGTGATTGGATGTCCATACTTTCTCTTCTGGTTCACAACAGCACAGTCTGCACATACCAAGCCCTCACGTGTGCATATCTCAAGCCATTTTGCCACTCTGATCTGTGTTCCCATTCCACTCCAGCTAAAAAGTGAAGTTCAGGACCTGGTAGCAGGAGAGAAGGCTCAGAGGTTAAGAGTGCTTGCTGGTTGGTTTCTGTCACCTTGGCACAAACTAGAGACACCTGAGAGGAAATAATCTCAACTGAGGAACTGAGTCCATCAGACTGACCTGTGGGCATGCCTGTGTGGCATTTCCTTCATGATGCGGGAGGACCCAGCCCACCGTGCACAGGGCCACGCACGGGCAGGCGGTCCTGGGAGGTGCAGGACTGGAAGCTGAATGTGAGCCTGGAAACAAGCCAGTGAGTCGAGTTCACACGTGCTTTCTTTCTCTACTCATGTTTGAAGTCCTGCCCTGATTTTCCTCGGTGATGTACCATGATATAGAGATGTAAGATGAAATAAACCCTCAGGTTTATCACAGGAACGGAGAAGTGAACTACAATACTGCTTTCCCAGAGGACCTGAGTTTGATTCCCGGCCTCCACATCAGGTAGCACGCAACTGTAACTTCAGGTCCAAGGGATGTTACTTCCATCTTCTGGCCTTCATGGGCACCACACACATGTGGTATACCGTTACCCTGACACACACACACACACACACACACACACACACACACACACACACACACGAATTTTAAAATGAAATTTAATGCCTGTTCATTTCCTGTTTGCAAATTAAGGACATGTGCTGACATTTTTATGATGCTGAGATTTCCTATTTATGACTATTTATGATCATGTTTTATAAAGGACTTACCTATCCTTCATAGAAGTCATTGCAAATATTTTGTAATTTCTTAATAGTTCAAATGTTGTCTTTTAGAATGTTGGTTTCTAGCTTCTTCTACAGAGTAAGAGCCCAGTTATTTATGTATTAGTCTTTCCTAGAATTCTCCAGTGAATTCTCCAACTAGTCCCATCATTTGTGTATAGGTGCTCTTGGGTTTACTATCTATTTGAGCTGTGAGTCCTGAGAGTTACTTCTTTATTTCTAGTCCTAAAATTGTGTGTTTTCTTGTCTCACTGCTTTGGCTACACTGACTAGGACCCCAAGCACAACACTGGATATAAACAGTGACAGCAAGAAATCCTACCTCCACACCTGTTGCTAAAGACCATGTGGCTTCACCTCATGATGAGACATGTCTGGGTTCATTAGGTGTGAATCTCTACTTCCAAGTTGCTAGGATTTGGGGGGTTCAGTCTTTTATCAAATAAATCACTGTGTGGCTTTCCTCCTTTCCAACTTGGAATTGCTGTTGACATCTTGATATTATTAATGCTTCCTCCTGGGTTCTGCACTTTAGGACTGCAAACTTAAGCTACAAGTGCTGTATTGGTAAGAATCTCTCTCCAGATCCCTCACCAGAGCCAGGCACTTCAGGGTCACTTTTTATAGCTGGCATGCCCTCATTGTACATGGTACTGGGTTCCAAAAGGACATTTTTATACAACTACATAATGTACTTTGAACATGTCCACCCCCCTGTACTTCCTACTCTCCTTTCTCACCCATCACCCTCCCATTTGTCTCCTTCATTTCCCTAGACAGGTTTTTTCATGTCGTGTATGCATACACCATTTATGTATCTGTAAAATCTAGCATACACACATGAGAGAAAACACATGATATTTGTCTTTCGAGTCTGACTTAACTCGATTAATATGATAAACTCCAGTTGCATTCACATTCCTGAAAATGACCTAATTTTGTTCTTTATGGCTGAATAAAATTCCATCATTCATATATATATATATATATATATATATATATATATACACACACACACACACATCTCATATTCTCCACTCTTCTGTTAACAAGTAGATTCCATAGCTTAGCCCCGGTGAGTAAAAAGGTCACCTTTATGCTAGCTTTCCACTGCAAGCCCCCACAGTCTGTAGGCTATATGCATTCAGCCTCCTTACTGTACATAACGTAAGGGGGCCAATATATGTACACCTGAGACTCTTGGAAGCACAGTAGTTCCCATGTTCTACAGTGGAAATACTTTTTCCATTCATAATTAAGACCAACATATTTAAATTCCTTAGGCTGGTATACAAAGCCTGTTGGGGAAGTTCATGGACCGCAAAGGTCCTTCCTCGAAGCTAGGGTTGCAGGTCCTAAGCTGTGTCTCACAAGCTCTCAAGGCATGGGCTCCTGGATTTCCGGTGGAATTAACCCTCTGTAAGCTGGGTTCACACCCCCACCACCAGGACAGGCAGAGGATCGGCCACATGCTCACTGTTCCACCTTCAGTTTTCCCTGGGGGTCCCCCTTAATTGCCTATGGTTTTGATTTTAAAAGCATGCATGTCTAATTTACCTGAGTTTCTGAGAAGGAGTAGTCAAATGAAACTTAGCGTGAAATGGCTGTGAATTACACACTTTTGTAAAAAATATTTAAGAGGTTTTGTCTACTGTTCACTCTATTTCTCTTAAGGGTGACATCTTAAGAAAGTCTGGCACAGGGACACACCCAGGGTGTTACCGTTTGGACAATTAAAGTATAGGACACTTCTATCATCACAGGGATCCCGCCAGCTTCCTTTGGTGGCTGTGGCCCCTCTCCCCTCTTATTCTACCACTTGGCAATGACTAATCTGTTCTCCATTTCTAAAAATTTAATCATTTCAAAAATACTTCATGAGCAGGATGAAGCAGTACTTTGGACTTGTTTTTTGAAAGGTCATCTGAATTGCCAGAGATTCATACAGGTTGTTCTGTATATCAGTGATTCATTTTAATCCTTCATCACCTTTAATCCCAGCACTTGGGAGGCAGAGGCAGGGGAATCTCTCTGAGTTCAAGGCTAGTCTGGTCTACAAAGCGAGTTCTAGGGCAGCCAGAGCTATGCAGAGAAATCCTGTCTTGAAAAAACCAAAAAGAAAAAGGAAAGTATTTGGTTTTTAGAGTAGCTAGACCAGTGCACCCTCCCACCACAAGTTTCAGAGCAATCTCGTTCCCCTGCATCCTTGGCAGATTTCTGTATGTCAACATTTTCCTCCAGTGGATGTTCTAATCAGTATGTGATGGTATCTCATTATAGTTTAGTTTACAATAGTCAGACAGACTGAGCACGTTCCCAGGTATTTATTCACTGTTTCTGTACCTTACTTGCTCATCCCTCACTCATTTTCTGACTAGATTTTCTGTCCTAATAGCCAGTTTTCAAAGCTCACAGCCTGTTGTCAGGTGGCTGGCAAATCACCCCAATCAATCATTTCATGTGTCCCTCTCCCAAAGCCACTCTCTTGATTATGCAGCCGTATGTCTTGATATGACATAAGCTGTTACACCTTACTCTGTTCTTATTCCCCACTTATTTCACCTACTCCAGGTCCTGTGCTTTTCCATCTACATTTTAGACTAATCTCATCTGCATCTACAAAAAAATATTGTTCATATTTTAAGAGAAACACAGTTAAACCTATATATCAACTTAGGAAAAAAGTGATATATTTGCCATATTGAGTTTGACAACTTGTGAACAAACTATCTCTCCGTGTATTTATATCTTTCATTTTTTTCATGATGTGTTTTATTTTATTTACTCATGTATGTGGGAGGGAGAATGTCTGCAGGAGCCAGAGAGGTCACTGGATGAGTCTGAGTTACAGGCAATTGTGAGCCATTTGATATGGGTGCGAGGAGCTGAGCTTGGGGGCTCTGCAAAGGCAGCAGGTGCTCTTAACCACTGAGCCATTCCTTCACCCCTGTCTTTCATGCCTGTCATTATACTTCGAAGTCCTCTATATGTTCAGATAGATTTATGCTTAGGCCTGGGGTGACTATACCTGAGATTGTGTTTTAAATTTTGGTGACTATCCCTTTACTACTAGTAAGAGAAATACCGTGGGTTTTTGTATGTTTCTTCTGCATCCCAGGCCTTGCTAAAGTTGCTTCTTAGTTGCATAAGTGATTTTACAAATTCCTTGAGATTCTTTATGTAGACAGCAATGTCTTCTGCAAGCAAAAGTCCTTCTCCCTTTCCTGGCTTTATTGGCTACATGAAGTGCAGCCTTCTGCTGAGAGATGGAGGGAAGAGCAGCCTCCCTCACTCCTGATGCTAGGTGGAAAGCACGGGGCTTTGCTGCTAAGTCTCCACAAGCTGCAGGTGGCTAACGTTCTTTATCAAACTGAGGAAGACCCCTTTTTCTCCTAAGAGTTCTCCGTAATACATGGGTGTTGACTTTTGTCAAATGCTTTCTCTGCATCAGCTGATAGGACCCTGGGTATGTTTTCTTTAGCTTGTTCAAATGACATTGACTGACTTTTGAATATCGAGCCAGCCTTACAACCCTGGACTAAATCCATCTTGATGCACAATTCATTTATAGATTTGGGAACAGTAATTGATCATATTTAATTTATAACTTTTACATCCATATTTATGGCCTATACTGGTTGATAGTTTTCTTTTTGTTTAGTCTTTCTCTGGCTTTGGTATTAGTGTTATACTTGAGTCACAAAGAGAATTTTAATATATTCTCTTTTCTTATATTTTTTTTTGAAAACTTTCTACAAAAATGTTGTAAATTCTTCTCCCAATGTCCTATAGACTTTTCCTGGATAGGAAAAAATATTTATATTACAAATTCAAATTCTGTAATGGGGCTATCTCAATTGTCTGTTTTATACTAGGAATGTCTTTGACTTTGTAGACCAGTGAGAGTCAAGTTCTGATGCAACAGCCAGGGAATCACCACAAATGACTCTGTTTTCTCAGCAGAACTCACACAAGGCTGTCTGTGGTCAGAGAGGCTTCTGTTTTCAGTGGGCAGCACTGTGTGGGGAGTGTGGAGACGCACAACTGGTCACGTGATAAGAATGAATGACATTTGAAAGCTCAGCCATAAAAGGGACATCTGCATCAGCCCCTCCAGTGTGCGGGGGAACATTATAGAAGACGGAGCAGGAAGAATACAAGAGCCAGAGAAAGGGGGCAGAGTGCTGTGGAATGCTATCTTCCAGGAGCAGCATAGACATTACACCACAACTCACAACCACTGTGATTGTTTGAACAAGACCTGCACAAGATTGAGGCCATCGCCAGGCAGTGGTGGCGCATGCCTTTAATCCCAGCACTCAGGAGGCAGAGGCAGGCAGATCTCTGTGAGTTCAAGGCCAGCCTGGTCTACAGAAGGAGAGCCAGGACAAGCACCAAAACTACATGGAGAAACCCTGTCTTGAAAAACCAATATATATATATATATATATATATATATATACTGAGCCCATCAACATTCTGGGGGTGGGGCTCACAAGGCCCCATCCACCCCAAGGATCTATAGCCAGTCAATGGGTGCTGGAGAGGGAAAGGCATCTTCTTCAGTGGTGCAGCCACTGGTGAGGTACCATATTCCTGTAAGAACGCTGATGACATGCATATGCCTGTACAAAATGTCATAATTAAGCTCATCATTATATATAACTAATATCTGCAAAAATAAACATTAAAACAAAGAGCAGGGACATCCCAGCCTGGAGTAGTTTGCCTCTAGCTTCTACCCCTCGGCACAGCAAAAAGCTCTCTTCTTTGAGGGGTGATGACCAATGCTAAAGTCCTCTGGAAAAGCCATGTGGGAATCTACTATTGCAGAATCTTCCTAAAATATAAATGTTTATATGTGTTTACATTCATAAATATATATGTTTTAATGGAGTTACCCTTATGGGGTGAACGGCTCTCTCAGGTGTCACGGGCTATCGAATAAAAAGCCTAATGCCAAATATAGGTCCCCTCCCTTTGTGTTATTGGTCACTGGGGTCCCCTAAACTCCAAAACAATATAGACCGTGGTCGTTGCTCTTGGCTACCTCTGGAACTTTCCATTAGGATCATATTAGATTGGGAGGGAAAAGCAGTTACTGATGGGAGGGGTTGGAGGAGAAAGTGATTAAAATACTATATTCATGCATGACATTCTTAAACAATAAATAAGAAAAGATTGTGGGGGCTGGAGAGGTGTCTCAGTGGGTAAGAGCACCTGCTGTTCTTTCAGAGGGTCAGAGTTCAAATGCTAGCCCCCAGCTCACTATCATTCATAGCTCCAGCTCCAGGGGATCTGACCCTGTCTTCTGTCCTCTGGGGGCATCTGTATGCACACACACACACACACACACACACACACACACACACACACATCCTACAAATAAATAATAAAGTAAGTCTTTAATAAAAACCACAATAAAGACCATGTTTTTATCTCCAGAGTTTAAACTAAAGTGTCTGAACTGAGAGATCACTAAACATGAAAACCCACACTCCACTGAAAACAGAGTCCTGACGACTCTAACTTTCTGCCTCACTTGTTTCCTAGATAATGGAGTCAGATGAGCCTTCTTTGAAAAGACAGAGCAATCCAAAATAAAACATCCTAGATCTCCACAACCCTTAGAGAGTTCTCTAACATGAAATGTGATAATAAAACAAACACACCAGGAAACAACACTTGAGAGAGAATTGCGAGTGTTTGCTTCAGCAGCAATACACTAAAATTGGAACGATACAGAGAAAGAATTGAGACCTTTGAAGAAG
>CABHPQ010162551.1:23630-55437 GCA_902168405.1 Peromyscus aztecus
TGTGTGTGTGTGTGTGTGTGTGTGTGTGTGTGTGTGTGTGTGTGTGTAAAGTTCCAGCCGTGTACAATGAGAAAGTTTCTGGCTTGCGCAGTACAATATGGGCTTACAGTGACTTCAGCTGGTCAGGAAGTTAGACACCATCTTCTGGACTTCCCCTTACAGAAAGTACAAGCGGAGAGAAGGCTCAGCGGTTAAGAGTACTGGCTGCTCTTCCAGAGGACCTGGTTTAGAATCCCAGCACCTGTCTGGCAGCTCACAACTCTCTAACTTCAGTTCCAGGAGATCCAATGTGGAATATGTGTGGTGCATAGACATACAAGCAGGTAAAACAACCACAAAGTAAAAATAAACATTCATAAACTAAAAGTAAATTAAAAAATAAAATCTCAAAACCAGTAAAAGTAAGGGAATGAGGAAATTTGTCTCAATTAAGAGTTACAGCAACAGGGCAGAGGTGGTGCACACCTTTAATCCCAGCACCTGGGAGGCAGAGGCAGGCGGATCTCTGAGTTAGAAGCCAGTCTGGTCTACAGGACAGCCAGGGCTACACTGAGATACTCTGTCTCAAAAGAGTTATAGCATTGACATAACAAGTAATCATAGGTATTAATTTTTCTCATAATGCTTTATTAGTGCATATTAGTTGCACAAAATGTGTTTCATTATGACATTTCATACACAAATCAAAAGCACATTTATCATATCTACTAAAAGTAGCTATAAGCTATTTTAGTATTTGAGATAATATCTCACAATGTAGCTCCTGCAGACCCTGAACTTTCTGTACACCCTAGGCTGCCCTCCACCTATTATTGCCTCGGTCTCCTAAGTACTAGTATTGAAGTTTTTTTATATACAAATAGATAAATTCTTGGTCTGGAGAAAGTGCTCAGCAGTTAAGAGCACTTGTTGCTCTCACAGAGAACCCAAGTTTGATCTCCAGCACCCACGTAGGAATTTATAACTGTTTGTAGCTCCAGTCCCAGGGGATCCAATGCCCTTTCTGACCTCAGTGGGCACAAAGCACACATATGATCACAAACATACATGCAGGTAAAACACCCACACATAAAACAAAATGAATAAATCTAATAAAAAAGTTTTTTAAAAAATCTATAAATTCTTAAAATATGTCCAAATGAATTCCAGATCTCTTAGAAATTTATATTAAGGCTCTGAAACCATAAAATACCAGGAAAAATCATATGCCATATAAACATTGACGGTCATATGGTTAGCATAGGAAAGACTGTCTTATATTTATTAACAGAGGTAAAAAATAGAAAAGGCTGGTATGGTTTGATTTCTTTAAAATAAAAACCCAGGCGCTTTCTCTCTATCTTCAGATAAAGACAGCTTAGTGAACACACATGAAAACATGGCCTTAAAGTCAAGGAGCATGGGCTGGAAGAACACCCATCAAACTGCCTCTAAGAAGAGAAGAGGCAGGTCTGCAGGTCTGCTCGCCGTCCCTGAGGAAAGTCACAGAGGAACAGCATTACTTTATTTTCCTTTATCACTCAAAAAAAATGTCTACAGCAAATAAGCCCAAGCTTCAAAAATCAACATTAAGCCAGGTGGGCTTTCATGGGTAACGGTGGTTTTTGAAATTTCTTTTCTTTTTTTTTTTTTTTTAAGTATTTTAGGCCAAAATACAATCATTAGATGACAACACCTTACCTAGCTACAAGGCTGTATCATGTTTAACATGGTAAGTCTGCCTGTGAGTCGACAAAGAGATGCCCAGATAAATAAATTGTTACAGTGGCAGAGTGAGAGGGCTTTGAACGACTTCAACATTTTTGTGTTGTGTCCCCACATTTTGTAGCATTTTTAAAGGGTTTATTTTTACGTTTAGTTATGTGTATTTGTGTGTCTGGGGTGGCATAGTGCGTGCACATGATTGAGTGCACACTACTTTGGAGGCCAGAAGAAGGCATCAGATCCCCTGGAGGGGGTGTCACAGGGGATGGTTGCTGTGGGATGTCTTTCTGTATGCTGTGAATATGTGTTGCTCTGATTGGTTGATAAATAAAGCTGCATTGGCCTATGGCAGGGCAGGAATAGAGCAAGGTGAGAAAATCCAAGGGAGATAGTGAAAGGAGAAAGGAGAGGCAGGAGACGCCATCCTGCCATCCAAGGAACAGCATGTAATGGCACACAGGTAAAGCCACGGAACACGTGGCAACATACAGATTAATAGAAATGGGCTGAGTTTAGTTATAAGAAAGAAGCTTGAGTCACAGGCCATGGCCATATAGTTTGAAAATAATATAAGCCTCTGTGTGTTTATTTGGGTCTGAGCAGCTGTGGGACTGGGCGGGACACAGGAACACTTCCAGCTACAGGTGGTGGTCCTCCAGAACGGGTGCTGAGAATAGAACTCCAGTCCTCTGAAAAAGCAGTAAGTGCTCTTAACCACTGACCCATCTCTCCAGCCCCTTGTTCCATGTTTTAAAAGATAAAATACACAACGTCTTACTTAAAACCAAGCAAGCAAACAAACAAACAAAACCCTATCCTCTTGGACTATAGAAATAACTGTACAAGTCAGATGGAATTTAGTAGGTAAGTCATAAAACAGAGAATATAAAGGTATAGTGGGAACCATGGTATATATTCACGTGCCTGAATTAGATATTGCTCAGGTTTCCCTAAGCCTTCAGGCACGTTACATCATCATCATCCCCTCCCCCTAAAAAATTAAATTAAGAGGGGAATTGGTAGGGAAGACCTTCAAAACTGAAATCAAAAAGTAATGATGGGAAGAAAAAAGGTTTTCCAATACTTTTCACTCAAGTCCCACGGGTCATCAGGTCTGACAGATTCTGTTAATAGCACAGTGAACAGCCCTATAGAGCAGTACCTCAGCCTCAGTAGAGAGACAGAAACAATAAATATTTGGCAGCTGACCAAATCTGTCATCAGGAACGGGAGCTAATTAAACCCATACTATTTACTGTTCTAATTAAGACCACTGTTTAGTTCGATTTTTCTGCCCTGAAAGTCATCAAACATAACTGTACCCTGCCTATAATACAGTATAAAATATAAAATTCTAATGGATAGAAAAATACAATTAGCAGTTTAATACATTCATCTGGACTTTTAGATGGGGTAAGTCCCGATCATTTAGGCAAATGTTTAAACTATACACAGCTGAAATGGGTTTTGCATTCTGTCACTCGATATATGAATTGGTCGAATGTGAAAAGTTGAAAAATATCATCATATATTTTTTAAACGAAAGTTGAGAGCTCCCTGCAATACTGTTTTAATTTGTTTTTATTCCCACCACCCCATCTGTTCCATTTATAGTTAGAATCGGGTTTCTTTCCATAACTCCTCCACCTCCACTTACAGAAAACATCTTGATTCTAAAATAATTAAAACGGGCACATTATAAAATGAAAACATCTGGTTTCTCTGATTGGATCCGTCAGATTTTTTTTTTTCCTCTTAAGAAAACAGAAAGCAAATGGCATCTCACGGGGTCCCGCGGCGTTTCCCTTCCCCGTTAGGATGGCTGGGTTCCCTAGACCCCAGCGGCAGTTTCTGCCAGCCGGTCCGATCCTGTTGTTCGTCCTTCCCAGGACCAAGTAGCAGCAATGCCCCTGATTTTACCCACTGCTCTCTTTTGATCTTCCTCTCCCGCAATTTCCACCCCTCGAAAGAAGTCAACAATGAGCCCCAATCCTTTTCCCTGGGAGAATCCTTCCAGGCTTTTCCCAAAGCCTCCAGTACCTGGCTAACACCGCAGACGCTTCCTGCTCCCCCTGATCTTTCCTGACTGTGTTCAGTCTCTGCACACAATTAAGGATGCAAATTTTAAATCTCAAAATGGAGTGTCTAGACTGCGGCATTACATCTAAAGAGAGTATAGGCCATATGTTGCCCCATGACCCATACTCGTGTGCGTGTGCGTGTGCGTGTGCGTGTGCGTGTGTGTGTGTGTGTGTGTGTGTGTGTGTACATAGATGTGGAAACCAGAGAATAACCTTGGGTGTCATTTCTCAGGAGCAGTCCACTTTGATTTTGATTCTGAAACAGGGTCTCCTTTAGGCTTGGAGCTCACTTCTTTGATGGAGCTGACTTACCAGCCCAAGACATCTGTCTGTCTCAGCCTCCCCAGTGCTGGGATTATAAACATGTGCTTTCATGCTTGGCTTTTCTATGTGGCTTTGGGAACTGAACTAAGCTATTTCTGTAACCCATGCCAAATTTCTTTTGATAAAGTTTCCCTCCCTTTTTCCCTCTCTCCCCCTTCCTCCTCCCCTCTCTTTTTTTCCCTTCCTTCCCTTCCCCTCCCCTCCCCACCCCCTTCTCCCTCTCTGTCTTATTTCAGGAACACCATTTATTGGAACTTCCTTTGGAGGCAGGATTACATAATGATTAAAGCTGTTATGATAAGCCTTTAACTTAAAAAAAAAAAACTCATGTTAAACAGTGATGGTCACCATTGCTCACACACGCTACTTAAAGCACACATAGAAAGTAAATCATACAGCATCTCCATACAGCTAGTGAATGTGTCACAGATGCCAGCAATTGTTGTTAAAAATATCACCTTCAAAATAATCATGGCAGATCCAGCTCTCCAGTCGATGCTTATGCAAGACTTAACATTAATCTCCAATGAATTTCCTCTTGTTGCTTTTGGCTTGGGAGATCAGCCAGCTGAGGTCTGTTTGGACCCTGATCCCAGCACCCATGTGTAAACCATCTCCTTGACTTTGCAGCTTCCCTGTGTCCCCCAAGTCACTGATAAGCATGCTAGACATAGCTTCCCAATCTGACAGAATTCTGTTAATGCCTATATCAGTTTTTTTTTACAGTAGTGAGCAGACCATGATGCCAAGTGAGTAGGCCACTGACCGGAGAGAAGACCTGTAAATATAGCTTAATGTTACCACAAAAATATGGAATAATATCAATTGCCATTGTCAAATATCAGGATACAGAAGAGGGTTGTGGAGGATGGAGGGACAGCCATTCATGGGAACTGGGTAGAGCCTTACTGGGCTGTGTGCTGTGTGGGGGACCCATGCCCACCTTTCCCCCCAGGGTACTCTTGAGGAGTGAGGGATAAGAAATTTAGGTAGAAATGTAGAGGGAGAGAGAGACAGATTGAAACACAGGATCCTTATCCACCCGCCCCTTCTGTCTTTTCTAAAGGGCTTTTTAAAGGAATGACAAGGGGTGGAGCCAAAGATCTCCCCCAGCACAGCCAAGTGCAGACCCTTCCAAACACCTGGCAACCATGCACGTGGTCAGTCCATCCCTTTATGCAGCCCTGCTGGGTAAAGAGATCTCAGATATCACTAGGAAACCTCTGTGGGCTCCCACAGTGGTGGCCACCAGCCTCCTGAGAGAAGAGGTTTGTGGTAGCCTCACTCTGACCAGCCCAGTCCCTAAAACCCAGTGGCCACAAAGACAGAGCTGGCTTCATGACCAGGCAACTTTTGTTTACCAGTGGGTACTGCTTTTTCCAATTCCCCTTACACACATCTCTTTAAACTGTCTTAAGTGGTTGTCTACACTCTGTGTGAACACCACTTTATAAAGCAAGCTGTTAAATGAACCCAATCAAAGTTTGATTCATCCAACATCAAGTTTGTGCCCCTGAGGTAAGACCTAGACAAAGACCCGGGAACCATGTCCTTCCTACGGCAGCTGCTGTTCATGAGGACAGTGCTGTGAGCCAGTCCTTGGCTTGGCTTATGTCCTCTCTAATCCCCACGGCCTCCCTGGTGGATATCCCCAGCACCATCTTCAGGTGAGCAATGTTTTCAGAACCATATGTGTCCAAGGAATGACGGGGCCATGGCAGAACTCCTTTGTCATCCCCCTAGGCTAATCCTGTTTTCCTCTGTGTGATTTCTCCACTGATGCTCCACTTCCTTTGTGACCGGGAATCCAGTCAAATTCAGGCACTGAGCTATCATCACTCATGGTTAGCATTCTCAGTGTTGGATCCGCTCCCTCTGCTGCTGTGAGCCACTTGACCGCAACATTCTCTTGATATCTCAATGAAGCCTTTTACATTACCCACCACCCCCACCCCACTTTTAATGCAAGTGGAGCCACACTTCCGGTTTTCAACAGTCTGCCATTTTATCTCGGATATTTTGTGAGGAATGCACATTCCTGGCTGGCATTTGTGGGCTCCCAGGCATCTGCTGGTTCCCTTATTCAAAGAGATACCAACAGTGGAAGTTCTGCACTAGGTGCCCTGAGAGGACAGATATGGATTGAGGCCCTCAAGCTTTTCTAAAGGAGCAGGAAGGAGGAGAGGTCAGGGGATGCAATGGGGTGGCATTAATCCTTAATTGTTGAGAAAAACAGATGCATAAGCTATTTCCACAACCTTTGTTAGCAGAGTGTAGAGCAAGGTCAGTGTTTTTCCATAGAATGAGACAATTCTGTGGGAACCATATGCCCCCTCATCATCGCCCACGGGATAGTTGGTGTTGCACATGAGCCCTTATTCTTGCTGGTCTCTATTTCCTAGAAAAACTTTTCAATTTGCTGATTTTTGCTGGTGACTGTTTTCTGGTATCATACAATGCGCGTGTGCGCGTGCCGTGTGTGTGTGTGTGTGTGTGTGTGTGTGTGTGTGTGTGTGTGCAATAAAACACTCAACATAAGTTCTTT
Organism: Peromyscus aztecus; assembly: GCA_902168405.1. Lineage (NCBI taxonomy): Eukaryota > Metazoa > Chordata > Mammalia > Rodentia > Cricetidae > Peromyscus > Peromyscus aztecus. The sequence goes on from CABHPQ010162551.1 coordinate 30,285, forward strand.
TGTTTTAAAGAGCAAAGAAAAACACCAAAGGAAAACCTATGAAAACACATCTTAAGAAACAGTGCACTTTCTGTTCTTTGCTTTAAGCTATCAGGCTTAATGATTGCTTAGGAAATCATATTTTCCCAAGTAAAATCCTAGCTCGGGAATATGCTGGATGAAAAAAATCCCCTGAAGATACTGTTTACTCATTATATAATCAGACTTGGTGGAAGCCCAGACTCTGGTAGGAGGGAACGTGTTCACAATCCCATAAAGGCTTGTGTTTGCTTGCTCTTCTTGGATCCCTAGGCATAAATCAAATCATAAACTATTTCCCTGACAAGTTCTTAAATCTATGACTTATACTGAATAGTGCCATTCTGCTGCTCTAGCTAAAACATTAGTAATTAAACACAGATTTCACATCTAAGGTCACTTATTGGAAATGCCATATTAACAGCTCCATATTAAAAACAACTCCAAATGAAATGAGTTCCAGTGGGATATTACTTCCCAGGCATCAAATAAAGGTTCATTCCAATGTTCCCACAAAGGTCATTTGAGGAGATCTCAAACCACTCAGATTTTGCTAACAGTAGATACATTCTTTCAGGTTAATACCACCTTAAGGTTTTGAGCAACACAACTTTAAAATTATGAATGGAGTGGATGTCATAAAAATGTCAAGTTGTCATACAGATCAACAATTCAATTCAACCAGGTTGTATTAAACACTAATAATATATCTAAAGCCATGTGCTAGATATCAGTGATAAATTCCCAGGACTCTGATGCTCACCTCTCCTTCTCCAGTCCATACTACTCAGCTAAAATTCACCGGCTGGAGAGCTGACTGCCTGTGGAATCTGGTCAGTCCTTTCCTAGCCAATCTTTGTCCCTGGTCATTTTTACCACATAAGAGAACTTAACTCTCACTAATTCACTGGAACACATTTCACACTAATAAGCATCTGCCTGTCAGACAGACATATCTCTCTCTGCAACTCCATATCTCACAGTTCCTGTTCAAGTTGCATCTCTCACTCCAGACATGGTCCTCATCATTTCCCCAACAGAATCGTGCTGGTCAAATCCTGTGTGTGGTGTGTGTATATACATGTGTGTGGTGTGTGTATAAATGTGTGTGTGGTGTGTGTATGTTGTGTATGGTGTGTGTGGTATGTGTGGTGTGTGTGGTGTGTGTGGTATGTGTGGTATGTGTGGTGTGCATGTGTGTGTGTGGTGTGTGTGTGTGTGTGTGGTGTGTGTGTGTATGTGGTGTGTGTGTGGGGGGGGTGTAGTGTGGTATGTATGTACTTGTTCACATGAGTATGATGAGCCAATGTGCTTAACTAAGTAACCCAACAGTTGTCCCCATGCTTGAGTGGCAGCACTTTATTTACTAAGGCATCTTTTGAGCCCCTTGAGGGGTATTTTATTCTATGTGTTTATGTATTAATTTATTTTTGAAGTGTTAGCATTCGCTTTTGCAGTACTGGAGATCAAGCTCACAGTTCTTGGGCATGAGAGGCAAGGCAAGCGCTTTGCCAATGAATAACACCCATAGCCCCTGAGGAACTTTTTTAAAACATGTCTTTGAATGGACAGGGTACAGGGAAGCCAGGAGACTGGGGCAGCAATGTGGACTGGTGTGAGCTAGACTCTATAAATCCAAGATTTTCATCTTCATCTTTCTGTGTAAAGAGCTATGAGTGGGAGGTAAGGCTTTGGTGAGAAAATGCAGCCAGAGACAGACAGACACAGAGACACAGAGAGGCACAGACAGAGACAGAGAGACAGACAGAGAGAACTGTCTATATAATCCCTTGTAGTGTCCCCCACTGGCCAAAGAGAACTGATGCAGTTCACACAGATCACATCTCGCAGATGGGGAAGGGCAGTGAGTGGATCTGTGGGGCAAAGGAAAGCTCTGAGCATGCTAGCATGCTCATTGATCAGCTCCCTGGACAATTTCAGAGCAGAGGCATGGTGTCAGCAGACTGTGCTCTAGAGAAGTTCTGCTGGCAGGCAGGAGCATGAGGAAGGATCCAGGAAGTAGAACCTCCACTGAAATACTGCATGCAAGAGTCCAGAGCCCACGTGATCACATCATAGCTCAAAGAGGTGGGCAGAGTTGTGACACCTGAAGGCACTGGGGTCAACAATGGCAACTTACCATACCCAAGGGATAGGACGTGTCAGGCCAACTCCCTGGGGTCTGTGTTAAGTTGCACGTGCCAATCTCACCAGAGCTTCATAACCACTCTCAAGCCCGCCCTTGCTGTGGGATTCTAGTGCCCTTCTCTATAAAATGAAAGTGACTATGTCAATAGTGGGGAAAGAGAAGAGCACAAAAGGGCAGCACCCTGCAGCTCTAACTGACTTAATCATAATGGTGCATCCGTGTGTGTACACTTGTGTTGGGGGCAGCATTCATGTGTGTGCAGGTGCATGTGTGGATGAATGTCTGTGGAGGTCATAGGCCAACCACAGGTGTCATTCTTTGAGGTACAGTCCACCCTGTTCTTTAGATGTAGTCTCTCACTGACCTGAAAATCACCACAGACTAAATTGTTTAGAAAGCAATGTCCTAATTGAGCCATCTCTCCAGCCCCAAAAGAATTTTAATAAAAGAATTATTTGGCCAAAAATTAAACATATAAACACTTCATATAAAAATCAAAATTTATGACTTCTGATGAAAATGAAAATAATATTCTCATTACCACATGATAATGATATCTGTATTGGGTGGTTCTGTGTGTCAACTTGACCCAAGCTAGAGTCATCAGAGGAAGGGGTCTCAGCTGAGGAAATGCCGCCTTGAGATCCAGCTGGAAGGCATTTTCTCATTTAGTGATCAGTGGGGGAGGGCCCAGTCTATGGTGGGTGGTGCCACCCCTGGGCTGCTGGTCCTGGGTTCTATAAGAAAGTAGACTGAACAAGCCATGGGAAGCAAGCCAGTAAACAGCTCCTCTCCATGGCCTCTGCATCAGCTCCTGCCTTCATGTTCCTGCCCTGTTTGAGTTCCTGTTCTGACTTCCTACAGTGATGAACAGCAATGCTGAAGTGTAAGTCAAATAAACCCTTTCCTCCCCAACTGGGTCTTCAGTCATAGTGTTTCATTGCAGCAATAGAAACCCTAACTAAGACGAGATCACTAAATGAAACAGGTGTGGCCACTCGATTATAATGGGCAACGCAGAATCTCTCCAGCCATCCGGTTTGCAGTAACAGCCACAGGCTACTATTTCTCATCCCCTCAGGATGACTACTGAGAAACAATGCACTGTGAGGAAGAAATGAACAAGGCCAGACAACCAAGAGTGGAAACAGCAAAGCATGGAGGGATTAGAACCCCATGTCATTGCTGGTGGGAATGTAGAGTGGTATAGTCATAATGGAAAACAATATGGCAGTTCCTCAAGAGTGTGTTCACCATATGACTCAGCAATTCTCCTTTTGAGGACGTATCTCCCAAAATGGTACACATGGACTCAGATAGCCGCATGCTCATCTCTGTTGGCAAATTATTTACAGTAGTCAGAAGGAGGAACAACCAAAACCAAATGTCTACCAACTAGAGAATAAGTAAGATGTGCATGTGTGTGTTCTGGCACATGCCACAACATAGATGAAATCGAAGTCATTATACAAAAGAAGTCAGGCACAAAAGAAATGTGTCTGACTACATATGAAGCACCCTGAGTCAGCCCATCCACAGGCACACAGTTGAGGGGTGACCGCCCGGAGCTGAAGAGAGAAGAGAACGGGGAGACTCTATTTAATGAGCACAGTTTCAGCTCTGTAATATGAAAGCCAGCTCTAGACACGGATGGTTCTTCCACAATAGTGTATAATTGACACTTCTAAACTGAACATTTTAAAATGCTTAAAGTGCTAGGTGTTGTCATGTAGGTCTTAACACACAGAGAGACAGAGACTGGGACAGAGATGGAAAGACGGACAGTTACAGGCAGACCAACATTTTCAAATGTAGAAAGAAAAAGACTCAGGAAATGGAAACTGTCATTTAAAAGTTGGGTGACGAAATCCAACCAACCAGAAGATGATTCAAAACTTTTTAAAAGCAGGATTATAAAAGTCAAGGAGAAGGAACGGTGGGCGAGCATCTGATCTGCTGCAGTATGGAGCCCCTGATAAGCCCCAGGGCTGTGAGGGTTGTAGAAGAGAACACATACTACATTAAATCAGCTCCTGTAGTGGGACTGATAAACGTGGGAAGGAGACAGGAAAAAAGCTGTAAGGACGGCATGCAATATTAACTAGGATTTAAACATCAGTTTTTAAAACATAGTAACTCCAGACTCCTAATGCTGTATGACCTTTTGTGATACATGTAGAGATACTGTTGAGGGAGTTGTTCTGCTGTGGGTACAAGTTCTGCAGGCCCCTCACTTTCTCTTCATTCCCTTATTAAAAATTCCCATAAAATCGGGCTGGAGAGATAGCTCAGTGGTTAAAAGCACTTGCTACTCTTCCAGATGACCCAGGTTTGGTTCCCAGCATCTACATCAGGTGGCTCAAAACCATCTGTAACTCTAGATCGGGGATGGGGGGATCCAAAGCCCTCTTTTAGCCTCTGAGGGTACCTGTGCTCAACTGCACACACACACACACACACACACACACACACACACGAACATCATTATTTTATAATTCACATAAAATTAAATACTCGTCACTTAAAATGGCACTCATAGTGTGACCGCATTTTGATGGCACCATGTCTGGGTACTTATCCTGTTCAAAAATGCTATCCATGAACATGCGTGAGAATGCTCAGAATGTTGCCGTATAAATTCCGGTTATTTCTAGAGCTGGATGATGGATGGGCTTGTGGTTTTCACTGCTGGATTTATTAACTAACAAGTGTGACACTTTCAAACGTATGATTCTAATATATAAATCAGTTCAGTTTGGGTCCAAGAAATTGTCCCATGGTGCCTTCAAAAACCCTGGGCAATGCAAGGTCTCTCTGGCAAACACCGGTCAAGAATTTGGCCCTGGTGGCCGGCGCCCTCAACAGCATTTATGGAAACTGCCTCAGGACATCCCAAGCCTGGTTGTACAAGGTCTTCAGCCAGATGTTGCAGATTGTTAACTTCCAGCCCCACACGAATCCACGAGGTTCTAGAACGTTGCTTCTCAGCTGGATGTTTCAGGCCCTGTGGAGCACTTAGGAATGTTTGGAGACATTTTGGAGTTTTGCAACTGGGGCAAGGGAGACAGCTACTAACATGTTAACCTGTTCCAACTCCCAGGGCAGCCTGGACAGCTAAGAAGTATCTAATCTAAAGAGTAGCCTGGTCAGGAAACCATTGTAGAAGGATGCTGGTCATAGGACTAATCCTCTTTACTCTCATAATGATTTATAACAATTAATGTGAAAACAGTTACTTTTGAACCCGATATAACAACAACACGTCACGAGTATTTTCAGCACTCAGATGGATTTTGCCTTCACTCTGCTCATCACCATGGATGAAAAGAGGATCCCTGCAGAAACCTGACACCTCCTGCCATCCTCAAGCAGACTCCTTCGAATGCTCTTTGTGCACTCTTGCCCATTAACAGCCACAGAATAGCCTTACGCAGCTCTTAATCCCAACATACCTCAAACCACATTTAAGCCGCTCATATTTGACAATCCACAGTGGGCTTTTCTTTCTAAAGGGGGGGGGGGGGAATACAGGCATAGTCTTTCAAGTTTCATGATACCAAGATTTTAGAAAAAGCTTCTTTTCAGACTTTTCTTCGTGATTTATTTTCATTCATGGTTAGCCATTTTCACATAGAAAAACACAGGATTCGTGCCAACGACTCATCAAGAATATTACCCAGACCACATGCAAGGGGCATCGGCTTTAAACAAATTCCCTCAAGAAATACTATTTGACAGTTAGTAAAGTGAGTCATGAAAGAAGCCAGCATGCTGTTTCCATCCCTGGCCTCTCTTTGCACATGCTGGGCCACTGCTGGGTGGAGTGTTAGCCCAGGTGAAGAGAGAAAGCTGGCACAGGGAATTCTGCATAGCTGAGACCAGAGTACAAAGACAGGAAGAGCCAACAAGACCCCAGCACCTTAACGAAAATGTTCCCTGAGTCTCCCGGGTTGGATAGCAAGAGTCAGTGTAGACCGCCAGGTGGAGAGGGTTCAGAACCATCGAGGCTTCTGCCAGGGTCTTTTGAGTTAAGCAAAGTTAAAGTTCCCTTTCCCCTCCAATAACATTCCCCAGATCCCATTCAGTCACCACCCTCAAAAATCTGGTTAAGTAACTGGAAGGCAGGGGAAACAGAGTGCTAAAGGAAAGGGGAAGGAAAGGGTCCTTAGCCTGGGCAATGGCGGGGAGGGGTGGCAGATATGTGAGTCTTGATAGATGAATCAGACTACGGCAGACCTAATCAGAGGGCAGAGGACCACACAGTGTGTGGCATGGGAGGGCAAACAGAAACCGTTCGTGTAAGCATCCACGCACTGGATATAGTCATCAAAGAGTGTGGTGAATAGACAGTGGTGTCTGGGTAGTTTGATTTTTATCAATCTTCATCATTTAGCCTTGAACTTAGAGTAGCCACATGTGAAGCACTTGTTAAGCTTTGTGGGCAATGGCTGCTATACTAGACAATGCAAATCTAGAAATGTCTATGATTCAAGGAAGTTCCGTTGGAGCCATAGCGCAAGTCAAGCTACAAAATGGTAACGAAGTTGAAAGTCAAGTCAAGAAAGGAGAGTTTGCACGTAGGTACATGTGTTTATCTAAGCACAAAACATGGGGATGCATACTGTACCTGTATATTAAATTAATAATTTTCAATCATACTTTTAGTAAACTTTGAAAATCCCCAATATGGATTTCTTTAAAGGAACATTAAAAATTTCAAAGCCAGTAGAGATTAAATTCAAAGTGTGTTCTATACAGCGAAGTATCAAGAAAATGATGAGGCCAGATAAAAAAATATGAACATAATAAACAAAGGATTAAAAATTAAGGAAATCAGAAGAAACATAAATACAACAGGACCTGGGCTCTTTTCAGAATGTTTATAGCATTGTGTTCTGTGTCATTGGCTCCATTTTCTACAATGTAATTTTGCTCTGCCTTGCTTCTAATGAAGTCTAAACCCTTTTATTGCATCATTTGTTTACATCTTCTCCTTTATTTTATTTATTTACTGGGACATATTATTTGTCCATCTTTATGGGGTCCATTATGGTAATCCAATACATGCGTACAAGGTATAATAAACAAATCAAGGCTACAAACATCGCCATCCCTCCAATAATCAATCATTTTTATGGGTTAGGAATTCTGCACTCTTCTGGTCATTCTGAAATATATCATCTCACTTGTTGTTTCAGACACTCAGTGTTTTCTTCGATGTCATTGACAGCCAAAGCAAATGCTAATTAGAATGTACATGCTTCCAGCCCCTTCAAAACTTCATCTCCTTGGCTATGTTTTTTTTTTAAAGGCAGAATATCTTCATGTTTCTATTGTTATTATTAATGAATTTTACTCCCTAAAGAAGGAGAAATCTATTCTAGGCTTTGATTTGTCCCCCAGATGTTGAAGATTTTTACTGAAAGGCTGGATTCCTATTCCTTACCTGGGCACCCTCAGCAATTTCTTTATACCTGGGATTAGTGATTAACTAGGAATACATATTGAATCAAAATGGAAAGTCATCCCCCAAAGATAGGATCGCCTCTGCAATTTTTCCTTTGTGTTGACTAGCAATGTTGTCCTAATGCATGAGGTTTCTGCATGGACTTCTGTGGACAGCCATCACCATGACCTGCATGGTCAGTTCCCCTCGCAGCCACCCACCTTCTTGGAAAAGACCCAAGCACACTGTCAGAAACCTACCGCAGAGGAAAGCATAAATGCTCACAAGAGTGTGTGTGATGTCTTCCCCCATGCTCCCGATTTACCTAGACCACAGGCTTCCGATTCTTCTAATTCAAAACTGGCCAGCAATGCTCCAAACAAAACTGTGTCCATCAAGACCACTGTGTGCTTGACCTTGCCTCTAATCTGTATAGGACTCCAATACATGGGTAAGTCAATATCTTTGTGCCTCTTTTCATCCATCATAAAATAATTACCAAATTTTTAGAAGCCTTGAAATTTCATTCATTCAAGGTCACCTAGTTAACACTAAGTTTCAGTCCTGAAATTCTCCGGAGAAATCTCGTCTCAATTAGAGGGAAAAGCATGTGACCATCCAGCTCACATCTTTCTCACTGACTCCCTGCAAGATTCACGAAGTTTGGCCTTTTGTCTGGCTTTACTTGCTAAGACATTTCCAGCAATTAATGTAGTGTTGGACATAAGAAGCATCTGGTGGAAATATTTATAAAATGAAGACACGAAGTAAAATTTAATGAATAAACCCAAGTGTAGAGTTCGTACTTTGGATAATAAGCAGATGTGGAGAAAGTCATCTTCTGGCCAATGAGACAAGGATTTAAAACTTCTCCGATACAGAAAATTTTCTCTACAAGTCATTTTTACTTCGTTAATATGTCTTTAGTTGAAACAGAATTCCATCCCTCTCCTTCCTCCCCTTCATCCTTCCAGCTGCTCCTAGCTACTCACCCTGGAACCACTTTCAGGCCCGTCTCTCGAGCTGACAGCCTCATTTTCTTTAATTATCATTGTTACTCACATACATATAATGCATGTGGCATGTGTATGCGCAAATATACAAATACAACCTGCTGACTCTGTTTCTGTTGTTTGTGTGTATATCCCAACAAGTACATCTACATCACAGCTCCTGCATCTAAGACCCGGGGAACATTGAGGAAGAGGAGGTAGAGAGACTGTAAGATAAGAATCGGGATCCAGGAAGTCTGCCGTGAAACAGGCTCTCCTAGAAACAGCTGAACATGGACCAATGGCAATATCAATAGACATAATGTCGAAGGAAATTTCCTCCTAGTCCCAACCCTAGACAAAGAACCTCAGGCAACTAATGACTGCTGAGAAAGGGTTTCAGCCTCTCTCTGGGGTGAGCCCCTTTATTCCTTGTCCAATGCAGAGCCATCAGCCCTAAAATCACATACAAATCATTGTCAAACAGAAAATGACCAGCGTTCTGAGCAGCCAACTTACCCCCCTTATTTCCCTCCCAGTTGTGTTTTGGTCCCATGTTAGCTTTTGGTTATGGGCTTGACACCATCCTATGGCACGGAATTCACGTAAGAGAAAACGTGCACCCTGCTTCAGACTTTAACGCAGCTGGCCTCCCACTGGCTCATTTCTTCATTGCCAGCATTAATCCTCTTTTCATTAGGATTGAAGCAGAAGCTTAGGTGAAGACATTCCATCTCTGAGCAATAAGGGCAGCTAATTCTGTCTTCCTTGTAGCTGGGTTGAGTTACCGGATATGTTGTAATTGATTAAGAAACAAAACTCTCAGGCTTGTAATAGCTGATACATGATTCTGCTTCAGCTTGAATCTATAATCCATTGGCTACAAACTTTATGTGGAAATATGGGGATTTGGAAGGCCATGAGAGTGGAGGAATCAATTAACATCCAAACATCCAAACCAAAGTTTCCAGAAGTCTGGTTTTACACTAAATCAGCCTTCAACATCTTTTCTGAGGATGCAATTTAAGGAATGCAAATGAGAAGATAACTTTAACATAAAATCACAAACTGTTAGAACTGGATAGGGACTTTTAGTTAATCATTTTTACAGATGGTAAACCAGGTCCAAGAAGAAGAAGAACTTGGATGGGACCTTGCTTATTTCAACTTGCAGTCCAGGGCTCTTTCTATCAACCACAGTCTCACAGTCTCACAGTCTCTTCTCTCTCTCTCTCTCTCTCTCTCTCTCTCTCTCTCTCTCTCTCTCTCCCTATCTCGATCTCGATCTCTCTTATCCTTTTTTACTCTAGTACTGGGGACTGAACCAAGGGCAAGACTTCATCACTGGACTACACCTCTAGTCCACCTTTAATTTTCAAGCAGAGTTGACTAGGCTGGCCTTGAACTCACCTGTAGCCAAAGCAGGTCTTAGACCTGTGATCTTTCTGCTTCAACCTCCTGAGCAGCTGGGTTAACAGGCCTGCTCACCAGGCCTGGCGTCAGTACTCACTTTCATTTGTCTATGTGAGTCTCCTTCCCTTAAACTTCTTGTACTTCCTCTTCTCCTACATGTCTAGCCAGGTGCTTCCTTTTAGAACACAATTCAAACCCATCACACCTACAAGATGCTCAAACTACTTAGTATGTTCTAATGTCCACAGCACGAAGTTCAAAGATCTTTACTTGGCAGTCAAGGCCCTCTACCTTCTGCTTCCTACCCCTGCCTACATTACCCTTGCTTACCTACAGACATCAGAGCCACTGCATCTCAGCTATCCTGTCCCTTGATGCCCTATCATGATGGCTGTGCATGCATTTGCTCATCTCATTCTCCCTATGGCACAGCCTGGAAACCCCTTCAAGAGCATTCTTGTTGACTTGGCTGCAAAAGTGCATTATCAAACAGCCTTCAGCTGTCTGCCATTTGCTGGGATCAAGTCAGTTGCTAGAGGCATTTCTCTTAGGGCCATACTCTTGCCCAGTAGAAAACCTAAGCCTCTCCAGAAAAAGTCATTTCAGCTACTGCCAAGAAACAGTGAAATACATAGTGACTGACTCGTCTCCTATACTGAGGTTGCATTCAGTAACAATTCAGTATGGAGCTATAGGGACCCCCCTATATTAGTCTAAGGACAACTCTACTGGCCACTTGCTTAAAGATCCTTGTAGACAGGACAAGTCTGTCTTCACAGGCTCAACTTCTCACTCTGTCCACTCTGCTTCCTTTCCATCTCTCTGCTGACATCCATTTCAGGGGAGCACTGGCATTTGCATCAAAATTCATTAGCAACCTTCTAGAGAAACCCAACATGCAAGACTCTCTACCCAAGAGAACTGTTTTCACCCTCTTTCAGAGTCTTTTCTCCAGACCGCTCTCCTTTAGAAGGTCTATATCACCCATAGATCACTGCCTTTACATTCTATTAGCATGAACCACCTTGTCATGTCAATTACTTGGTTACATGAAATTACCATCACCTAATGTGTCTAATACCTGTGACAATATTGACAGCAATAAACGTGGAACAAACCATGACTCAATTATCTGTGTCAACTCACACTCTTTCCCCAACTAGCTAAGTGGTTGTTCCCTAAGCACAGAGCATTCTACTCTCAAAGGTCCCATACAGCAGACATTAGACTGTGCTCAGTACACCTTTGATAGGCTATCGCCGTCAGAATGAAGGAGAACATGTTGGCTTTTATATTCTCAGACATAGAAGAGGAAGTGAGGAGACCAAGGGAAACAGAAGAAAGGTTTTGTTTAAGGGGAATGACGTATGAGGAGTGTTGTACAAGGTCTTTCTTCCATGCCAAAAAGACTCCAGAAGGAGCCAAGTAGACACTTGCTGAGAGCCACACTGGTGCCAGGGAGTCTAGACCTGCCAGATCTGGTGATGGCTCCACCCGAGCTGCCTTCATCCATCTAGGATGACCCGTGTCCTGAAATAAGAGTCCCTTCACCATCCTCACATAAACAAGAATGCAACCTCTTTCAGTTTCTTCCTCACAGAGAGCAGTCAATGTTTGGGTGATCTCAGTTTACCTTAATTAAAACAAAAAACTGGGTCACATTAACTTTTACAATAAGCAGTAAACAAGAATACACCGTGAACCATGAGGACCAAGTTTTAAATTTCATACCATGTGAACATGCTGTGAACGAGGATAAGTCTCCTCGGCCTCAGGGAAAGAGCTTAAAAGTTAACCTTAGGGAATGTCCCTCAGCTTGGGTCATTTCCGAAGTACAGCATCCTGCCGCCTCCTGCATTCACGGACCCAGCCAGGTACCTGGCAGGAAATCTAATGAATGCGAAATGGAAAAACTTACTGAAGCTGTTTCTCCACCAGGAAGCAAACAGTCAAGAACAGGGACCCTATGGCTGCCTGGTGATGCCAAATAACAAGACACTATCTCAGCACTCTTTTGGAGCAAGGAAGGAGGAGCCACAAGATGAGCATCACAGGGCAATGGGAAAGGAGAGGGCTCAGAGGACCAAGGGAGCAAGAAAAGTCAGGAATGACCCAAAGTGGCTCTCAGCTGAAGGGTTTTCAGAGAGTTGCAGCCGGAGGGCAGCCAGAAGCTTCCTGACATAGCTTCCTCCCACCGACGCACCCACACCACATCTTGTGGGCAGCTCCCTCTTCCACCTAACACACTCTCATTTCTGCTAGCATCACCATTTTATCAGTGTCCACATAAAGGAAACTGGAAGATGGTTAATCCATTGATTTCCTCCCAGAACAATCTACAGCAAACCTCTGTCTTACATTATCAAAGCTTATTCCACAAGGAGAGAAACCTGGTATTTTACTGTACTTTAAAAATAATTAGAACTTCCTTCAAGCCTGAAATGTACTATTTTCACATGACACTGTCATCATCAATATCATCCACATGGTCCAGAGTCCTTATAAAAACGACCAGGGTTTGCAGCTTAGGAGTCAGGAGCATGAGCAATAGGTCTTGGCTCCTCTACTAACTCCTCAAGAGCGGATGACTTGGGCCTTTTAGGTGATGCATCTCCATCTGAAATTCTTCATGAGTAAGGCAAGCATAGCACTGAATTTGTGGCAGACACAATGACTGACCCTCCTTGTTTTAGTAACAGAATCCTCTAGAAAGTCAATTGAAATTCACTTTGCAATGGGGTTCCTGCTTTCTCCGCCTTCCTTGTAATCCGAGTGGCCTATGATTTAGGGGTGCTCAGTGACACAGAATGGAGCATCTTCACTGGCTGCTTCTGGGCAAACAGTACATCCCCCAACCCCAACTTGTGCCTGTTTGTCCACACAGGCATATGCAAGCATCCATGTGCAAAAGCCAACCATCAGTCTTGGGTGCTGGCCCTCAGGAACCAACCACCTTGTCTTTTGAGGCAGGATCTCTAACTGGTCTGGAGTTCACCAAGTTAGCTAGACTGGCTGTCCAACAAGAACCAGGATTCCTCTTGTCTCTAACCCATCTACCTCCAATGCTGAGCTAATAGACAAGTACCATGACATCCAGCTTTTCACAGGGGTCCCAGGGGCTCAACTTGGGTCCTTGTGCTTGCATGCTAAGTACTTTACCGACTGAACTATGTCCCCAGGCCTGAGTACCAAATTCTTGATGAACTGAATGTATGTAATTACATGCCTCTTCTCTCCCTCCTTAGACCTCATTATGGTGCTTGAAGCTGCAATAGCCATTTTGCAACCACAAGAGGAACAGCCAACATACAGGGTACAAAAAAAAGGAGCCAGGGTGTTAAATAGTGTCACCAGCCCTACTTACTAACGCAACAACTGCTGTGCTAAACCCCTTGCATCTGAAACACTCACACCTAATGTAGGATTGTTGTAAAGAATGAAGAACATACTTTATGAAAGTCAGTCGTACCTCACACATCTTAGCTTTGTTTGGCTCATAAGCCTGCCACTCTTTCCTTGACAGTGACCATTGTATTTATTAATGACATTATTTTTCCCGGTGCACTAGGTAATCCAAGCATTGCTTTAAGCATAATTTGTTTCCTGTTGTTAATGTAGATAGCCTCGTAGCATAAACACATTGCTTTGACATTATAGTAGAAAGGGGGGATTCCCAACAGCATAGTCCTGCTAACAAACCAGTGATTGAATATTAAAGCTTGCCGTTTGGTGGGGAAAAGATGAGACAAAGGTCAAGGTAAGCCAGATTCCCCTTAGGAGTACATTCAAGGGGTCTAGTACCCAACATAATGCCTCCAGTTAATAACATCATAATGTATTTTGAAAATCACTGAGAAAGTGGTAATGGTTCTTCTCACCAATAATAATGATAATAATAATAATAACTAGTTAGGTAATATATATGCAAATAAAGTCAGTTTGACCCTTCCATACCGTATGCATATTCTAAAACATTTAAACTGACAATAATTGTCATTAAGATTAATTTTTAAAAGAAAATTACTGTGCAGAAATAGCACTTGTAGGTCTGTGAAATGAACATACAGAAATTCTTAATCATAAAAACTAATGAGGGTAGAAAGAATTCCACTCCATCTGGTGACAATGGGGAATGGGAGACCAGCTCCCACATTTATGCCCAGGGAACTCTTGAGTAGGGAGAAGTGAGAAATATTTAGAGAGAAAGAGATACCTAGATGATGACGAGAGGGAAGACAGAAACATAGGACAGCCTCGGGAGGGCCTGAATCCTTATCCACCGGGCCCCTTCTGTCTCTTCTAAAGGGCTATTTATAGAAATGCCAAGGTGTGGAGCAAAAAATCTTCCCCCAGCACAGCCAAGTGTAGACCCTTCCAAACACCTGGTAATCACATACGTGGTCAATCCATCCTGCTGTGTAAATCAAGCTCAGATCTCAATAGGAAACCTTTGTGGGCCTCCACAATATGGGGAAGTTATGGACTCTCAGGCATGAAAATCTGAGCAAAACTGTTTCTGGGAATTTAGGCATAGTGGCATACACCTATCGTCCCACAATTCAAGAAGCTAAAGCAGGAGGATATCAAGTTTATGGTCAGTCTGTGTGAGGTAAAGACAGACCAACAGATAGATTGATAATGTATTCGTCACTTTTCTCATTGCTACAAAACATGCCCTTGGCTACGTGGAACTGATTGTAATTTTATTATTTGTAATTACTCATTAATAATTTCTTTGATGTCTTAATGCTTAATGAGATTTTATAAGTGTCCCGTGGGCATGCAAATGTTTCACATGACCACAAACTACATCTGTCTGGTACCAAGGGCTGTGTGCATCAAGGTTTCAGTTACGTTAATCAAACCTTCCATACCTTCACATGTATTTTATCAATTTAGTCTACAGGAAAAGGTAGATTGATTACACAGTGTTACTATGAGTGTAGTTGTAGTTATCTTTCCTTGTATCTGCGTTGTATATGTGTGATGCATGCATGTGTATGCACATGTGTGTGCAAGTGCATGCATGTGTAGAGGCCAAAGGTCACTCTAAAGTGTCTTCCTCCATTACTCTACCCCCTGTTTTTTTGTGACAAAGTCTCTCACTGAATCTAGAGCCCTCTGATTGGCCAGACTGACTGACCATCAAGCACTTGGGATGGGCATATCTCCACCTCTCAGAGCTGAGATTGCAGATGGGCACCACCAAATCCAGCTCTTCACACAGGTGCTGGGCTTCTCACTCAGATCTTGACATCAGAGAATCAAACGTGTATCCACCCAGCCACCTTCGCAACCCTGCGTTTCTGTTTGTATCAGTGTGTTCTACAGCTATAGTTCAGTGCATACGTGGTGATTGTTTTAATAGTATTATCAATGCAAAGTTTATTCAATCCTATTTATAACACTGCTATGTAATTTCCCTTCAAATGTATACTTGAGTGATGAAATGTTATACTGAGCATTTCTTTTCAATCCTGCTATATGGTTTTGTGTATTCTCTCTCTCTCTCTCTCTCTCTCTCTCTCTCTCTCTCTCTCTCTCTCTCTCTCTCTCTCTCTCGGGTTTTTGGAGACAGGATTTCTCTGTGTAGCTTTGCGCCTTTCCTGGATCTCACTCTGTAGACCAGGCTGGCCTCAAACTCACAAAGATCCATCTGCCTCTGCCTCCCAAGTGCTGGGATTAAAGACGTGCGCCACCACTGCCCAGCTTTTGTGTATTCTCTTATAAAAAAAAAAAACATTTAACTACTATTTTTCAACATAAATGTACATGTTTAGAAATTAATTTAGCTCATTATATATTTAACGTAGTTCTGTATTTCAAAGCATTTTCTTTAACATTTCATAGGAACTATATACATTAAATTTTACATAAGACGGTCACTAGAGAAATTTATAGTCGAATGGCAAGCTGGATGACTAAGGAGTACCACACAAGATAAGACCCACTTCTTAAAACTGTGTAGACACCAGCATATTTCAGGGGATCACTAAGATGATTATTTACAGTCAGGGCTACCGTCACCCCCAGCTGTCTCCACTAACATTTGCAACACCTGCCTCTGGTGGCTATCTGGAAGGAGCGTGGGGTGTGTGGTCAAATGGAAGGTGGGTGGTTTATCTCCTAGGTTGGAGGTTGTCCATCTTTCTAAAGGCGGTTAACTACGTGGAGTACCAGCCCAGCTCTTTGGTCCCAGTGCCGCACCCCTGCTTGCTGTTGCAATGGAGGAGAAGGTACACAGCCATGCCCGCCAAGGACATACTGCTTAATCTTGGTTGTCAACTTCGCTGGATCTGGAACCAGCGGAAAGGTAAGTTGCTGCGCACACCGCACACCCTAAGGGATTCTCTTGATCAGGTTACTTGACTTGGGAAGGCCTGCCCTGAATGTGGGTGGTACCTTCTGGTAGCCGCCAGATCAAAGGAGGTCCAGGGGAGACACTTGGCTTTTGCCTCTTTGCTTTTCATTTTGCTGTAGAGTTCATCTACCCTGTCTGCAGATTCACCACTGGCCACTGCCATTGCTGCTCCGTTCCTTCACTCATGCTAGAACCCAGCTCCTTTAGGCTTCTACCAAAGGCCTGAAGAACAGCAACCCTCCAGGGATCCTACAGGCTTTCAGCACCAGAGAGCAACTATTTACTGGCATACCCAGCCTTGTAGGCTGAGCAGCCACTGTGTCCTGAGGCTCTCCAGCATGAACCTCCCAGACTGTGAATCCCCCTTTATTATGTAAGTCCATTCCCTTGGTTCTGTTCTTCCAAAGAGCCTGAGGAATACACCTCCCCTCCTCATCATGGCTCCCACCACACGATTTTCCTGAATATATTGTGGATGGTTGTTGTATTTCTAAAAGATGCAATTGATAAGAGAAACCTTTCATGGGGCATTCATGCGAAGGTCCAGCTCAATGTATCCAAACAGAGCAGCATAGCATGGTAAGTTATAAAATACAGACCATCACCTCGGGAACAAAATAGCAGTGCTTGTTTTCTGGGGGTCAAGAAAAGTATTTGAAGTGCTTGTGGAGCCAGGAGAAAGGGAGGAATGGGGGCCTGACCTCTGCTTAACATTATCACTGAACTCAATGAATCTTGGCTTTCACAGCCCAGCTCCTCGATTTGTGCAGCCTTCAGAGTCAGTCTCTTGAAATCTAAAGTAGGTCGAGCTCCACTCAGCCTTAATTCTCCTGTACTTGAGCTATCCTCAAAATGCTATAAATTTGTTGTCAAATTTTTCGTGAAAATGACTGCCGCCACACAGAAGGGTTGGCTTCCTACTCAGACAGGACCCTGAAATAATAGTTTTACACACTACCAGTCTCGAACAGGACTCTGAAATAATGGATTTATACAACACCATTCTCATTGGAAAAGTAGATGGAGCCTCTTCCAGAAGAGGTTCTACCATTCAGCAGTACAATCACTGCCTGCCTTGAGGGTCTCCTTGGACCAATTCCAAGGATTTCTCACTCTTAAATGTCAGGATAGCAGTGTGTTTTCTCAAGAGCCCCTCTTGAACAAACTGGTATCAGGCCTAGAGTTGTCAACCTGTCCCAGGGGTGGGAGCATAGGTAAAGTTTAAATGGATTCTGAAAATACATTTTAGTTTTCTTGTATACCTCCAGCTCTATCAAGAAGCCAGATAATTTTTCCAGGACACCAGGGTTTCTCTAGAAGTAATGAGAACCTTCCTGGGAAGACAAAGACAATCCCTTGAAATGCCTGAGGAGTGGTTCTATTTCTTTACTTCCGTCTACTTCAGCATACAGAGCAGTGTTCCTCTAAATCTGTGACTTGTAATCTCTGTCTTTGATCATAGAAACTCTTGATATTGGTTAGTTCTGGTAAGCAGACCCAAGGAGGAATTAGGAACTTGAATCTGATGCCATCATTTTCTGAAAGGGAACCAGATGACACATTCTGAAGTTCCCTGTGGTGGTGAGCCAAAAGAAGAGAGATCCAGATGCCATGCCAGACACTGGAACTCTTTCCCTTTCCACTAGCAGAGGAAGAAACAGTAAAGAATCCTCCACCATTCCCAAGCTAAGAGTGACCCCTGGGGTCAGTCTGGACACAAGGTCCTCTTGGATCTGAAAAGGTGACTTATTCACTCCAGTTCCAGTGATGACTTCTGCTTGGATACCTGAGAGTCTTCTAAAGTCTGTGTTGTCCATGTCCACATTTACCAGGCCAGGGGCTACAGTTCCCTGTCCACATCCACCAGGCCAGAGGCTACACAGTTCCCTGTCCACATCTACCAGGCCGGAGGCTACAGTTTCCTGTCCACATCTACCAGGCCAGAAGCTACAGTTCCCTGTCCACATCTACCAGGCTGGAGGCTACAGTTCCCTGTCCACATCTACCAGGCAGAAGCCTAGAGGATCACCCCTCTCAGAAGTGGCTGCACCCTCCTGAGCTGGCAGGTGTAAGTGAGCAGAGGGTCTCACCAGGCACAGGTGTGGTGTGGTGTAGAAGAGGGATCACTTCTTGGTGAGGGAACTCCTGCATGCATCGTTCCAGGCACCAGGAACCTAGACATGTAGCCCTGACTGGGAACCTGACTCCCTGGTTCTTCCAATAGCGACTTTGGGACAGAAAGAGGATGATTTTTTTAATTATCCCAATATTATTTTAGGTCATAAATTCTTGCCAGTGTCATTAACTATGGAATAATGTCTATAAATCTCAATTAGTACAATAGACAAATCAACAAAACCTTTACAGTTGCTATATCCACTCAGATGCCAAATACTCAAGAGAGAACTATTAATTTTTTTTGCAATTTGAAAAAAAAATGGTGCTGGTGTCTTTTTCTTTTGAAAGAACCCACAGAGGTGCATCTTAAACTATTGTCATGAAAATTACTGTCTGACATTTAGGGCTGTTATGAGTTCATAGTCTATATTTTACAGTTAAAATGTCTGAAGCTGTCAAGCATCAGCATAAAACATGAACACACCAATAACAGCTTCAGGGCAGAGCCTCTCTCTTCCTCTACATTATTCAGGGGCTCACCACCTTTGCCTCCAGTAAGAGCACCAACCTTTAATTAAATGTCCACCAGTGATGTCTATTTCTCACACACCATTTCAGATGTCTATCCAGTAGGGAAGGGATTCCAGGCCCACTTTGTGGTTGACATCCATGTTACTTTCTGCTTTACTGGGAACTAAGCCAAGCAAATGGACTCAAGCATTCAAAACAGACATCAAAATTAATAATTTTTACTTGTATGAAATTCAGGGTCATGTGCCTTATTTTATGAAGTACGAGTGCTGTCAACAAACTGGAGGAGGCTCTAAAATAAAGTCATTTCCCCTGTAAATTTAACAAACACTAGTTCCTGCAGACAGCAAGACCGCTTCCATCCGACAAGGCTTAGCTAGCCTGGCGCAATCGCTTGAAAACGCTGCCCTCCCGTGCATTGCATTACAGAGGGAGCTGCTTTCCAAACCTCGAGACCCGCAAACTTTCTCTGGTGAATTTAAATGATGTTAAATTCCATCCATGTAATGTGCACAGCCACAAAAATGCCCAAGAACAATTAGTCCCAGAATTCCAGTCACTCTTGAAGACTATGACTCACCGTCTCCCCTCGGCAGGCTCAGTACCTAAATTGTAGACACCCATGACTAAGTCTCACCCCATGGAGAGAGCCTTGCTCTCCATGTCTGCCGACTCCATCAGCGCCTCTATGTCGGCATCAAATGGCACCATAGTGCGGTTCCTTGTGTCCATTGTCTCTTGGCTGAGCTGTGAATAGTTTGAAAACTGAAACTGTCTGGTTACTCACTTTACCCCTGAGGGTTGGTTTGTGGTAGGCTCTTGACTTGACTTGACTGAATGAATGATTCTGTTCTTTTTTTTTTTTTTTTTTTTTTTTTTTTTTTTTTTTTTTTTTTTTTTTGCTTAGGAAGCTGGAGAAGATATTTTACATTACATTTCCCATCTCATTCTTGTGATTACACCCAGACGGTAAATTTAATGAAACACAGAACATGGAAATGATGTGGCGGGTTGTAATAAACGAGTCTCAGGAATTCCTCAAAAGTGTGTCTCCCCAATTCAGTGCAGCACTGTGCTCTTTCCAGGGGCCACAAGTCACCCACTCCATTTTGACAGAGTCAGTGAATCGTATGTCATTAAGACAATATCCATGACCTGTGCTCACCTTCGTCAGGCAGGAGTCAGACACCCTCCTAAGTGGACAGTTAGAGGAAACCTTCCCTCCAAGGCAGAGAAAGAGAGGCACACAGGTGAGATGTTCTGATGAAAACCCAATACCATCTAAGAAGGAGAGGACTAATCGAGCAAAAATGAAGAAAATTCCACCAATTATTTCCATGAAATGTCAAGGAGACACAATTAATGGTTTTGTGGGATCGAGTGGCCTGGCTGATACAGGCAAATGTGGTTCATGCAGCTTCTGGTGTAGCTGTAGAAGACTTCTTATAATCCCAATTCATTAATAAATGTGACAGCGAAATCCTGGCATAAATTATGACCCCTCATTATTCAAACAGAACATACTTTTTCTAGGAAAATTAAAATTCTAAAGAGTCATAAATAGCCACCCCAATTTGTTGCTTCAACTGTCAGCTTTACAAATGCCTGTTGATCTGACAGAGGAAACGCTCTGTTAGACAGAAAACAGAGATGACTCATCCATCTGACATTATTAGGGAAGTTCATATTTTCCAGGTGATGAAGGATGCTGTTCAGAACAGCACTTTTAGTTTAACTCCTTTAAAATAGGAACCCCATATATCAGCCTCTAGAGAAGAAAACCTGACAAGAATCCCAGAAGCCCTCAGTGCTCAGGACTGGGAACACCAATTGCTATAAAAGCAACCAGTCAGTTTGCTATGGTTCTCTCTTTTTTTTTTTTACACAAAAGTTACATATATTTAAGATGCACAACATAAGGTGTTGGCATGCATGTGCATCATGAAATGATGACTACAATCATGCTAATGAATACTCCCATCTCCACACATGGGAGTATACCCTAACAGGTAAGGCAAGGCTCACCATGCTTTTATTAATATTTTCCCACTGGCTGGTAATTTCATTATTTTCTTATATCTGTTGGCCATTTTGTGGGAGTCCTACCCATTTCTCTGTGGGAGGCCGGCTCCCACTTTTTCCCCAGGTTACTCTTGAGGAGGGAAGAATGAGAAATATTTAGATAGAAGGATAGAGGGGAGAGAAACAGAAACACAAAATAGCCTTGGGAGGGCCTGGATCATTATCCATTGGCCCCTTCTGTCTCTTCTAAAGGGCCTTTTATAGGAATGCCAAGGGGTGGAGCAGAAGACCTCCCCCTAGCACAGCCAAGGGCAGATCCTTTCTAATCACCTGGTAACCACACACGTGGTCAAGCAATCCTCTAATGCAGCCCTGCTGGGTAAAGCAAGGTCAGATCTTACCAGGAAACCTTTGTGGGCCTCCACACCATTTGCATGCCTTCTTCTGAGATATGTCCTTTTCTCCAGTTTTTAAAATCTGGTTAGTTGAAGATGTCTCACTTCCTGATTTCCTACTATTTTGGCAAACCTACACTAATCAAAACAGGATTGACCCTGGCATGAAAACAGATATGTAAAACCATGGAACAGAACAGACAGCCCAAATATAAATCCAATGGTATAGTCAATTAATTCTCGACAAAGGCACCAGGAATATGTAACAACAAAGGGGTGAGCTGGGGAAACTGGACAGCCAAACACAAAGAGATGAAATTGAAATCTTAGGACATACACAAAAGTCAACTCAAAAACTGCAAAGACTTAAATGTGGGACCTTAGACCACAAAAAACGCTTAGAAGAGAATGTAAGAAAGAACACATTGGTGGAAATGTTTCCAATATGATTCCAAATAGTACATAAAGCAAGCGGGTTACGTCGAACTTGAAAGCCTCTGCCCAGCATAGAACCAGTCAATGGGCTGAAAAGGCAGATTGATGCAAGAGAACATTTGTAAGCCACATAGAGAGTAAGGAGGGGATAGGCAAAATGAGTAAGGAGCTAATATGGCTCAAGAGAACACTTGTAAGCCACATAGAGGGTAAGGAGGGGATGGCCAAAATGAGTAAGGAGCCAACACAGCTCGCTAGCAGAAAACCAGTCTGCTGTGATTCTAAACACTCTCAAGCTGCCAAGCTTTGGGGTCCCTGGGGACAGTTGTCCCTTGCTGTAAAATGTGCTGTGTCTGCTTGGCCCTAGGTCTCATCCCACCATTCCCCTCCCTTGTCCCTGTTCTCTCCTGCTTTGCACACGGAGGGGACTGGACAGACTCTGAGGAGAGTCCTCCAAACTCAGCCTTTCTTGGTTCATTATCCCAGCCTTGGACTTGGTTTCAGATTCATTCCTTTACCCATTATCCTATTATTCTCTGCTTTCAGAATCCACTGGTTCAGTCCACCCTAGTGGCCAGTGCCCCCAGTCTTGTTCACCAGCAGGGATGGAACAGTTAATGCACTTACTGCTCTTCCAAAGGGCCCAAGTTCTGTTCCCAGCACTCATGGTGGGCAGCTCACAAACAGCCAATGACTCCAGCTCAGGAGGTCCGATGCCTTCTCTCCTTGGGCACCTGCACGTGTATGGCAGACACTCATACAGGCATACACAAACACATAAATAAGAAGGAAAAAAATCTTTGAAAAAAATACTAAAACCCTGGTCCGCTTGCACTTTCTCTGGGCAATCGGTACTGGTGGCTGATCCTTCATATTGTTCTGTGGACTTTCAAAGGCATCTGACTTATGAAATCACTTTTAGACATTACTCATCTCTGAAAGGAAACCTCAGGGCCTGCGTGTCAGATGCCAGTTCACCTGTCTATTTAGGGACCATTCTGTTCTCAGGGCAGAAAAACACAACTCCTGGTAATCTTTTTTAAGTCGAGGTCTATAAAGACACAGAATTTATTCCCCAGTGGATTTTTGTTTGATTGGTTGGTTGGTTTTGTTTTCCTCAAACAGGGTCTTTCTACAGGATAGCCTTAACTGTTCTGAAACTCACTACATAGACCAACCAGGCTGGCCTTGAACTCACGGAGATCTGCCTATCTCTGCCTCCCAAGTGCTGGAATTAAAGGCACCACTATGTCTAGCTTTCCAGTGGAATTTTCAATGCTACATTTTTACTGTATGTTTACTGTAGACTTATCTGAATGGTGACACTCGTTTCTAACTAACTTACTAACTTACTAACCTCTCACTTCTATGACTAATACCTGAGAGAAACAATTAAAAGGCAGAGGTATTTATTTCGCCTCATTACTTAAGAGGTCCCCATCTGTGGACAGCTGGCTCCTTTGCTTTTAGGTTATGGTAGGCAGAAACATCAGGGCAGCAGAATGTGGCAGAAGAGAGCTGCTCACCTCATGGTGACCAGGAAACAAAGAGGAGCCACAGACAGTAGCCAGGGCCAATGTATCCTTCACAGGCACATCCCCAGTGACGCACTTCCTCCAACTAGGACCCATCTTCCAAGTCCTACCACCTGCCAATAGTCTATCCAAACGTTTAATCTGTCCATTAGGTATGAGCCCTCAGGACCCAGTGGTCTCTAGCAATGCCTGCACAGACACAAGTGTGTTTCTCATCTCCTGGGTGTCTCCAATCCAGTTAGGTTGGCAATCACGATTAACCATCACCAGCCCCTTACAGACAATGATGTCCCTTGTTCTCTTTGAATTTGTGTTGAGGGCTCAGCACATGACTGTATTTTGTTTTCAATGCCATCATTCTGGAACTGGGGTGCAAGCTCTCATGCTTGAGCAGTGTGGCAAAGGAACATTTCTAGGTTATTTGATTTAAGTTGTATCCAACTTAAAAACTTTACACAATCTTTAATTGTGAAAATATTCTATTAAGTGATTTAATATCAGCAATCCTCAATAGGAAAGTGGATTGTTATCTCAAACCAATTATTATGGCTTCCTGTTTTTATTAATAGAAAGATATTCACTTTCATCTTACATGCAGTTTCAACCAAAGATAGAAGAGGAATAGGTGTATGTGGGTCTCTGTAGGTGAAACCGAACACACAGCCTTCTCCCGAGGCTGAACCCTGGAGATTTATCTGCTCTGAAGTGCAGTTCAGAGCAGTTCAGTGCAGGCAGGGGGAGCTACCACAGGAATGCAAAGTGTCTCTATAGAATAAAAACAGAAACACAAGCTCTTCCACTTCTTAGTGAAATTATTTCATAGAAACCAAAAAGAAAAATTAAAAACAGAAGTAAACGTAAGTGGGTCCTAGTAAGTACAGCTTGATATTCATGCCCCCAATTCTTTCTATTCGTTACAGTGACCTCTAACTTTCGAAGTACCCTGGTATTATTAATCACTTCTCATGAATGCTCTTCACTGCTATTTAAGAGGAATATTAATCAAGTTTTAATTATTATGGTATTTTATATTTGTTTGTTCTAAAATAAAAACTAAGTTCTTGGTTAATAATTATACTGAAAAAGTCTATCTCGCTTATAATCAATAAAGGAAAATTTCAAGCAATACATGAAAATGCCTTTGAAATCTTTAAACACCCATAATTCCACAACTTGAAGTTATCCATTGCTAACACCATGATCTTTCTTTCTAGCCTCAGATGAATGAAACTGGAAATTTGTTACATGATTTTTGTGAACTGAAACCGATCCTTAACCTTAAAGACTTCATATTAGTATTTTCTATAATTTTGAATATATAAGCATCATTAAAGTTTGTAATAGCCTATCCCAGAAATCTCATAACTAGCCATTTCTCATTTTTAATAAGTTATATATTTAATATTTATGATTGTTCCTGGGTTTGAGTAATATAATTATTTCAACTACTACAAGTATTTTTTACTTTAAACAATTGCTTTTATGAAGTCCCAGAAAATATATTTTCTAGGCCAAAATGTAAAGATAGTTGATCAGAAGTACCATGCTAGTCAGGGGCATGGCGGTACACACCTTTAGTCCCAGCTCAGAGAGGCAAGCAGGCAGATCTCTGTGAGTTTAAGGGCAACCTAATCTACATAGCCAGTTCCAAGGCAGCCAAGGCTACCCAGTGAGACATAGTACCCAACAGTACTTATAGTACCCTATAAGTACTTATAAGAGACTTATAGTACCCTAT
>CABHPQ010162552.1:0-17043 GCA_902168405.1 Peromyscus aztecus
CCTGGATGATCCCCATATGAGCCATCTAGAGTTTCTGAGGTTCAGGCAGATGTTAAGGAGATTCTTGAGTGATTAATAGAAGTTGAAGGTTTACATAGTAGCTTTAATCCTAAGAGCAGTTACAGCAATAAGATCGTAGTTTTTCTTTATTAGAAAATATTTATTTATGATTATTAGCTTGTTGGGGAGGGAAACATACACATGGAGGTCAGGAGACAACTGTATAGATGTTATTCTCTTTTCACCTTTACATGAACTACTAGGATCTAACTTGGATACACAGGCTTCCACATCAATCACCTTAATCTGCAGAGCTATTATGCTTGACGGATTATAGGTATTTTTTTTATCAACCTTTCTTATATTCATCTTCACCAGAAAAAAAGTATCATACAAAATCCTAATTGTGATATTTACAGATGTGGTGAATGTTTAAAAATAAATTTAATTAGCATTTAGTCATTATCTAACATGTTGTGTTATGATACAATGTTTTTCATGAACTTTCCTCACATTCACCCACTCCCCTCCTTCATTCTGTTTTGTTACTTTCACTGGTTCCTGTTCTCCTGCAAATACATACATACATATTACATACATATTACATACATATGTATATATAGATAGATGATAGGTAGAGAGATGATATATAGATGATAGATGATAGGTAGATATGGATGGTAGGTAGATGATAGATGTTAGATAGATGATAGACAAATCTAGATTTTTTTTTCCAGTGAGGAAAAAAACTTATTTGTCTTTCTCAATCTGGCTTGTTTTGCTTAACATGCTGATCTCTGATTCTATCTTCTTTCCTGCAAATTACACATTTTTATTCAGCGAAAAACCTAATAGCTCTATCCTGTGAACTCTGAAACAAAGCAAGAAGATCTGAGCAGCATTAGGGAGAGAGTGGAGAAACTGATGCTGTGGTTCCTGGCTTAGATCTGCCCACTTGGGATCAAGGTCTTCATTTCTCAGCTACCCTCAGGTGGTTCATCTGGTGGCTCACACTGAGTCACTATATTATCCAGCTGTAATGATCATTAAGCATGGGATTAAAATACCAATTTATGTCAATAAATAACAGCTCTGAAGGGCTATGTCACACCATGAGCTTGCTTCCATTGTAAATTCAAAGTAAATTACATCCCCATCTGCCTTAGCTACTTTACTATTGCAATAATAATACACTATGACCAAGCCAATTTACAAAATGAAGAATTTAATTTGGGACACACAGTTCCAAAGGTTTGGTTAACATCCACTGCCATCATGGCGGGAAGCATGACACCAGGAAGGCCAACATGGTGCTGGAGTAGTAGTTGAGAGATTACATTATCATCAGCAAGTAGGAGGCAGAAAGAACTAAATGAGATGGAGGGAGGCTTCTTAAAATTTCAAAGCCTGCCCCCAGTGACACAACTCCTTCAACAAGGCCACACCTCTTAATCCATCCTAAACAGTTTGACCCATGGGGACTAAGCATTCAAATGAGTCTGTGGGAGACATTGTCATTCAGATCACCATACTGCCCCTGCCTAATTCAATTACCACCATTTCCTTACATGTATTCTCATTGTGAACATTTCCCAACACCCCTTTGATGTTATCCCTCCCAGAGTATATTTGGGAGGAAAACTTGATGTAAAACAGTGGATATTTGTTGCACCCACAGTATCTGATATATAGTAGTACTCTGGTGGCTAACATTGTCACCTCAATGGGGTCTAGACTCAGGTAAGAGTTAAGCCTCTAGGCATTCCTATGAGAGAGTTTGTAGACTGTGATGTGATAAGATAGAGCCTGAATATAGCTAGCATTATCCATGGTCTGGGGTCTTGCACTAAATAGAAAGAAGAAAGCAGGCTGATTACCAGTTTTCCTCTCTGTCTGTTTCCTGACAGTGGACTTGGTGTCACCAGCTGCCTCACACTCCCAACCACCATCCTTTTTCATCCATGGTGGTACCCTCAAACTGTGAGCCAAACTATTATTCCTTTACTAATGTTTTTGTCATAGGAATCAGTTAAGTAACTAATAAAAGTAGTGGCTACCCAATAATTTTTTTATTAAGTGAGTTTATGTCAGATAAAATTAGAAAAGTGCTGACACAATAAATAATCATTTAGAAGCAAAGGTTTAGAGGGACGCATCTCCACTGATGCCATCACACTGTGTTCTGTACCTATCATATGCTTTGCCTTAGTTCAGTGCCAGGGACTGCAGCCTTAATAAGATACGCTTTCTGCTTTCAAGGAACAACAGAGCCAAGGCTTTGCTGCTAAAGTCACTTAGGAAGGCCAGTTGTGTAACACAAATCTTAAAAGGTCTTATTAATAAACAAAACAAAACAAAACAAAACAAAACAAAAAACCTGGAGCCAGATATTGGGGTGAAAGCAGAAAGATCAGAGAAACCGAACAAGCCAGTCACGTTCTTACCTTTACAACATCCTTAGCCTCAAGAGAGAGACTTCCTGTTTACTCAAACCTTATATATCTTTCTGTGCCCTGTCATCTTCCTTCCTTCCTAGTGCTGGGATTAAAGGTGTGTGTCACCACACCTGGCTCTGTTCCCAATGTGGCCTTAAATTTATAGCGATCTGATGGATCTCTGCCTCTTGAATGCTAGGATTAAAGGTGTGTGCTACCACTGCCTAATCTCTATGTTTAATATAGTGGTTGGCTCTGTCCTCTGATCCCCAGGCAAGCTTTATTAGGGTGCACAATATATCACCACACAGTTGTTCTTACTAATATGACCTGCCTTAAATACCACAGTTTGATGGTGATTATTTTGCCTCAGTGTTGGGACCCTATTTGTTCAGCTTCCAAATTAATGTTCTAAATATTTACTAATATTTATGTAGTAGAAAGAGGCTCTGGTGCTAGGCAGTAATAATATGCTGTACATTTGGATTTTGGAAAAAAATGGGCTTTGAAGGTTTTGTTTATAAAGAAATGATCCATAAAATATGAACACGTTTGGCTTGATTTAAAGGTTATATGATTTCTACATGTATTGAGCATTGTATGATTACCGCAGTAAGCTGTATAACTTTATTTTTGTACCAGTTAAAAAATTAGGGCTGACTCTTGAGATGGCTCAAAGGGTCTAAAGTGCTTAATATGAAGCCTGACAGAGTTGATCCTCCAGAGTCCATTTAATGGAAGAAGCAAAGTGAGAGCCTCAGTTATCTTCAAAACATGAGCCATGGCTTGCATAGACTCACATACATACACAAATGTAAAATTCATCAATCATCAATTAATCAATCAATAAATGTAAGAAGAATACTTTCCAAACAATTAGCTAAGATTAGACATGATAAGCATGGTACATTCATTGATTAAATTAAACGTATTAAAAAGCTAATGTTGTCCAGGTAGGAAGCAGTTCACATTTATGGATTGAAAATGACTGCAATGGAATGTATTGTTTAAGTTAGCTGCTCATTTTTCCTCAATCTGGGTGCATTTATGCTATAAGTGAAACAAAAATACTGTCTTACTCTTCTACTTCCCTTCCCCCCAGGCAAGAATCACTTTGACCAACTCCCTTAACTCTAATCACAGCCCAGCTCTGCTTCTTCTGCCTCTTCCTAGATCTGATTTCTTTGGAACATTCTGATTGCTGTGTCGAGGACTGAATTCTTATCCCTGTGTTCTCAGTCACACATTTCATTCTCCTTACATTTATTTCTCAAGATGTGCCTCTGTTATAAATACTGTAGAACTTGTGGAAATGATCACTGCTGACTTTCTAAAGAGTCACCTGCTCTGATGGCTCTAGGTTATGCATTATCTAATACGTAATTTGGAAATTTGCAAATTGATATTTACATATCAACATTATGAGGAAGCACTATCTCATGCAGGGCAGAGATCATGTAAGGATCCTACATAGTGCAGACTTGATAAATATCAAATGACTACATCCAAATTAAAACTGCATTTGCTCACATCCTGGGTCTATACAGATAGGTGTGTTTTGCTTGTGCAGATGAGGAGTTGACTCATGATTATGAACTTTGACATGTCTCGGGCTGATTGAAAATAAATTGTGCATGACAAATGAGCCCTCATGTAGGTATGAAATTTAACAGTTTCTTGTCACTACTTACAACCAAGGAAGATTGTTTTCTCTGTGTGCTGTTTATCTAGCAACTCCTGCTATTGCTTACATTAATAACTAGCTACTAGCAGGTCAATCCTGGGACGTTTGCAGTAAAAGAAAGGGAAACAAAGATAAAAACCGAAACTACAATTCATTTCTCATTAAAATGCAATCAGTATGCTTATTTTTAAATTATGATTTTCCTTACTGAGGAGTAGAAATAGGGAAAAACTACTTAGATCACTGGTGCTGTAACTGTGCTAAAGCACCAAAGTGGGAAATAGTAAATTACCTACTTCAATTACTGAGGAATAGACAATGAAGACTTCGGTTAAAAGGTTGAGGAAATGTTATGGTGAAAAATCTCTAAACATACACTTGAAAACAAACTTGTTTAGCTTTTTCAGTATACTATGAATGAACAAACAAAGGAGACTGTTACTTAGGCTGTAGGAAGTAACCTAATCACTACAGTTTAAATATGGAAATATATTTGCTATTCAAATTACACTTTTCAATTAAATAATTTTTTTCTTTGACTAAAATTTAACTGTACCTGGTTGTTGAAATAACTTAACAGATTTGTTTTATAGAATAAGGGATGAAAAGGAGTGCATATTTCCAAAGTGACAAAGGTTGACTAAAAAAAACACCTTTTCATGGATCTTCTCCTCAGTTAATGATGGTGAACATCAGTTTCCTCACTAATGTCCTAATAGCATTCAGGTAAATGTAGACACATAATCTATTTCTGGGCTAACATCCCAGGGCAAGGTCCCACTTTTTGAGAACAAGATTTTCTTTCGGAGAAAGAAAAACTAGGATAAATGTGAACATTTTTGAGAGTTTCTAATTCAAAGGTGACTGATTCAACGTTAAGTAAACCTTTTGAAGTAAGTATTCTTGACAGAGGAGCTTTATGAATCTTTGAGACCATCATTATTTCTTTGATTTAACAAAACAAAACTTTGAAAGGGTCTATGAAATATGATTTTAAATATTGAGATGAAAAACAATCAATCTCAATGTCACCCACAATAACTATAAATATGACATATTTGTATATCTATTAACAATATGGTAAAAGCTAAAAAATAATCCCAACACTTTCACGGCTCATCTCCCAAATATCTTGTTATTTCTTTTTATCAAACTAAAACAATCTGATTTCTGGGAATAGAGATGTAGCATATCATGATTACAAAAATCTTACTAAAAGTCAGTTTAGATATTTTCAAGAAAGACAGACAATTTTCTGGATTTTGTAACAGAGCAAATCATATTTCAAATAGCTTGTAAACTTGAGAAGTGATACTTTTCTTAAAATACTTATTAAACAGTAAAGTGACAAATCCACGGGAGTCTGTTTAAGAAGTATTAGGGAAATTTATTAAGGTAAATTGAGGAAGTACACTCATGAATACAGAATGCAGTAGACAGCTGAAGCCGTCCTCTGATCTGATGAGAGTGAATCCACCTTGCATGCAGGAGCAGGAAGAAGGGGCATGTGACGCTTCTCCTTCTCCTTTTAAGAGGTCATGTACAAAGGCAGGAAGCACCACTTCCTTCGGGCCCTATAGCCCAAGGTCATGGGCAGAGCAGATATCACTACAAAACAGTTCTGGTATTTTAAAGCTTAGACATAAAAGAAAATATACCACTTAAAAATCATGAACCTTGTTTATTTAACATCCCTAGGTATCACATTTTTAATTAGCACTGAATTATGATTTCTAGGTGTATCTATGTGTCTCTGTATTTTTTCAGACCCACATCCTTGTTTGAGGTTCTTGTTGAAAGGACCAAGCAGATGCCATAACAGGCTGCTCAGTCTTCTCTCAGAGATCAGGCCTCAATTTCAGTTTCCTGAGACTGAGCAAGCAGTCTCTGGGAGGGCCATGAACAAAAGACATAGTCCTTGCAGTAGCTCCTTTTCTGCACGTACCCTGACTGCTCAAAGTATGTGCATGAGTCAAGGAGCCAGCCCCCACAGTCAGTACGTGTTTGGCCAGCCAGCCCCCAAGGCGGCTCAAGGACAAAGCCTGGGACTTGTGCTGGACTGCCCCCAAAGTGATAATTGTAACCACCAACCAGGAAATTCAAAGGTTACATACCCTCACCCAATTAAAAGAAACCAGGATTCCTAAGGGCAGATAAGAAGTTAGACCCCCTTTTCCCAGGTGGCTTTATCAGCTACAGAAACTTAAGAAAACACAGAGTCAGGATAATCGACCATCTAGCAGAAGCTAAGTGGTCATAAAACATCCCAAACTTCCCGGACCCCGGAGATGGGTTGTAAAACTCCTGACAGGGCAAACAGATAAGCTAAAATAACACCAAGTCCAGGCCCGGGAAAAACTGGACCAATCAAGGATGGACCCGTACTAACCCCCTCCCCTCTATGGGTTTTGTCTATAAAAACTAACTTCCCCAAGAAAGGGCAAGCTCCTCCTGGCCTCACTGCTATGAGTGAGTGCTCTGATGAGCTTCCCTGACCATGGCTTGTAATAAAAATAAACCCCGCTTTTGCATTCTGTACCTAAAGTCTCCGGTGGCTTCTTTGGGGAGCGATCTGGGCATAACACTTTTCATGTCTTCTTTTTGGAACAGAGTTTTATTAGGTAGACCAGGGTAGCCTGAAAGACACTCTATATAACTCAGTCCAGCCTCAAGTTGAGATTTCTTCTCCTTTACCTTACCCAGTTCCGGGTTTACAGGACCGTGCCTTCATGCTTGACTTCCTTGTCCTTTCTTATGCACATTCCATCCCACAATATATTTCTTTCCACTCATCATATCCTTTGTTTTCTTCTCTTTGCTATTTCCCTTATTTAAACAAATAGAAATTAAAATTAGAAATAAACAATTTGTAAAAATATTAAACTGATGAAACTCTTAGAAAATACACAACATACTGAAAATTGTATTGATTTTTTCCCTCTTCCCCTTTCCCTTTCTTCCTGTTCTTATCTGTCTCTTCAGGAAGGACTGTGAGAAACAGAGGGAACGGTAAAACATCAATCCCTAAAGTGTTTGCTTTTCTCAAAGTGCTGAATGTCAACTCAACAAGTATTTATTGAGCTTCTACCCCTGTCCTTGGGGATGCCAATGATATACAATCAAGTGTTTTCCTCAAAGGTATAACTTGATTCACTTTGATTTAAAACTGGCAAGCTAGAGAGTCCACTCAAGGTTGCAATTGCTCTTCATGTATAAATATTTTTGTACTGGTTGGAATTTCACATATACCAATGTCAGGGCTTTAAAACTCTTTGATGTCAGCCCCTCCAATAAATAATTGTCTAAAATAAACGTTGAAAATGACAACAACTACATGAAAATCAGTTGGTTATTTAATGTAAAAATAATTATTTTAACTCTGGGATTATGAATAGACATTTCTATTTTGTATAGAAGAAAATTTATCTATGGTTTTCTCTTTTGTTTGTAACTTAAATCTTTTTCTCTGGCTGAATGAACTACACTTTTTTGCCCTTTTCATTTGCTATTGAACATATTATTCTATGAATACAGAAGGAATAAAGTAATAAAATAAAGAAATAAAATAATAGTTAACTCACATATTTATTCAATAAATTCTTAGAGAGTATGAAGTTCTTTGCCAGCCACTGAAGGAAGTGTGGAATTTGTGTGTTTCCTTTGATTAAATACCTGGCTTTTCCTTTGAGCCAAAGAAATTCACCCCTGGGGGACAGACAGATGGGAGATACAATATTGAGTCTTCTTCACCCTTTTGAATCACGGGGGCAGGAAAAATGAGGAACAAAGAAAAGTGTTTGGGTCCAACAATACTATCTGAAAAGTTACTGAAGGAAAATAAAGAAGATTAGGGAAAAAACTGCATTTGATCCAAGACTTGGATTAAAATTTATTATTGTTGTCAATAGATAAATAAATAAACCAACCAAGGATAGGGAGACGACTGACTTAGTAAAATGTTTGTTATGCAGGCAAAAAGGCTTGAGTTTTCTCACCAGAACCTGGGTAAAAATGCTAGGCTTAGGGATAGGTAGATGGCTCAGAGGTTACGAGCACTTGCTATGTAAGCGCGGGATCTGAGTCCAATTCCCAGAAGCCACATAAATTGCTGAGCATGACTCCCTAAGCCTCTCACCCTAGTGTTGTGAGAGTGACAGAGGAAAGGGGACCACCAGGGTGTCCCAATCTCCAGCCTAGCTCCAGCCTCAGTGAGAGACCCTTCCTCAAGGGAAAGAGGCAGAAAACTGCAACATAGGATGTCCAGTACTCCCCATTTACCTCCCCCCTTGTATGCACAGGTGTAGTACCTGCACACACATACCACACACACATTCACACTCATTGTCTTGCAGTGTTCTATCGCCGTGAAGAGACACCATGACCACAGTAACTCACATAAAGGAAAGCATTTAATTGGGGCTTGCTTGCAGTTTTAGAGACGTCCATTATCGTCATGGCAGGAAGCATGGTGGTACACAGGCAGACATGATGCTGGAGAGTTGGCCTAGAGTTCTACATGCCTATTGGCAGACAGCAGGAAAAAAGAGAAACACTCAGCCTGGCTTCAGCTTTTGAAACCCCACAACCACACCCTCCAGTGACACATGTCCCCAACAAAGCCACACCTACTCCAACAATACCACACTTCCTAATCCCTCTCAAACAGTATGGCTAACTCCTTAATGACCACATATTTAAATATATGAACCAATAGGGACCATTTCTGTACAAACCACTATACTCATATACACCTGTACACACATGCACACTCACAACAACAAAGCTGGAGGTCAGTGAAAATTTTCAATCCCAGTGCTAGGGGGACAAAGACAGGTAGATAGCTGGGACTTCCTGGTTAGCTATCCTAGATTATTTGGAAAATCCCAGGCCTGTAAGAAAGTCTGATCTGGGAAAGAGGCTTTCTGAGGAACAACATCTGAGGGTTAACATTTAGCTTTTATGGACATGTACACACACATGAACATTCACAAATACACATAGTCATAATAAACAAAAGGGTTTTGCCATCTGTATTTAGTTTCAGAAGGGACAATAGGAAGAAAGCCCCTTTCTTCAGGTGGCTTGGAAAAGGAGGCTGATGGGAACTGGGGAGGTAGTTTAGCTGTTAGGAGCACTGGGGAGTCTTCCAGCACACACTTGGTAGCTCACAACCTCATAGGAGATCCAATACCCTCTTCAAGGCTTCAGGAGCAAGGCCAAGTGTGGTACATAGGTACATATGTAAGGAATCCACCTAATACATAAGATTTAAAAAGAAAGAAAGAAAGAGAGAGAGAGAGAGAGAGGGGGGGGGAGGGAGGGAGGGAGGGAGGAAGAAAGAAAAGGATGCTGATGCATAAGCTTAAAAAAAGATTGCTGAATTTGTGAGTAGAGCGATTTCTACAAAAGAAAAACTACTAAAAGGAGAAGCCAGTTCAGGGTATGAGGCTTCTATCCACACTGACAAGGTCAGATCCTAGTGTTTTAAGGCTCTGAGAAATTTGGAAAGATAAGGCAAAAATGATCCCTTCCAACTGTATGGTTGTTTATCTTTACTTCAATCTCAAAGATTTCATCAAACTTTCTGGGAATGCCATATGCCATGTAAGTGTAAGGAGAATCGTTAATAGATTTGAAGCTCTGTGAAATATGATTCAAATAGTAAGAATCAAGCACACAGAATACAGGTAAGATTTCAGGGTCCTAAAAAATAGCTCGAGGACACTCAGGAGCTAGGCAAATGTCTGGACAGCAGAGTAACGTACTTCTTGGTAACAATGAATGCTTATGAATGAAAATAGGTAAAATGACTAGAACACAAACTTTAGGAAAATACAAAGTAGAACTATAGCCACGACTGACAAAGAAAGTTAAGCATCATTAGAACCAAGCACTTTCTCTAATATAACAGAAAATAAAATTAAACATAGTTTTTTTTTTTGTTTTTTATCAAAGCAATTAAAAACAGTTTATGTATATGTAGAAGGAAAAAAGAATTGGTTTTAGTACTATGATGGTGCCAACATGATCCAAGGACCTATCTTCAAATAACTCCCAAGAGCTGAAAAGTGCACCAAGCTTGGGCATGGTCCTTGCAAGGCTTAGGATTACCTTGTGTGAAGTATGCTCTAGGTACATCCCAGGGAAGCATCAAATGCACCCCTGGGTGGAGCAAAGAGTGCAAAGGCAATGGTAAGTGTCACCTGTCTAGTGAGTATAACCTGATTGTACTTGCTTGAGAACCGGTAGTCTCTACAAACCTGCGGCTCCATTTTCTGTCTATTTGTGACAATAAGTAAATTAATACCAACAGACTCAAATGTCTGCCTCCCAATTTAGGACAATTGTTACAATAAATAGATATGTCATGCTCACTTCCTTGTTGGTACATTTATGCCAATTAAGGTTACAGTAGCATATTGTCATCAAACTCCCAGGATAAGAAAATAGGGAGGGGATTATCAAGAAAATATATATTTTATTCCCAGTGCAAGTTTTGTAAAGAACATACACCACCCTTTCTATGATCTTCTTTGAAGGCTTCTCAAACATACTATATAAAGTGTTTGGCTAAAAACCAGATCCCTACCCTTTAGACAAATGCTATAATGCGTATTGATGATGGAAGTATCACCATTTATTCTTATCCATACTCAAATACAACCAACTTGTGCTGTTATTCGGAATTTGTAATGAGTAATTAGAAGCACACAGAGAAAACAGGAGCAGCCTCCTGTAATCATTCTCCCAGAGATCCTAACTAAACATAAGAAACACTGGGGTAGGACAGTATCCTGGCATTTATACTGAGTGTCCCAGCTGCCCCCATACAATAGTTCTTGGAAAGGCAACGTCTGATTGCTAACTCTCAGGCAGTTTAAGCACAAGCTTGCAAAAGAGCAATGACACCTGCTCTCTTGGTCCCGAAGAACTTCCTAAAACAATCTCCGAGAATCATGAAAGAAACTCAGGGCCTGAAAGTGGGGCAGTTTGAGTCTCCAACTGTTCAAGCCCAGAAGTGCATAGCTCATTCCTCTTTTGACCATTTTCCTCTATTTTCCACTAAACCTGAAAGGCACTCCCACTTGCTCTGCTGGTGGGGGTTTTACCCATCTAATAGAAATGAAGTGTGCTGCTCAATTTATCTAGGCCTGATTATGTTGGAAGGCAGCTACAGGGTGAGAGTCCTATATACTGAACAGCATAGGAGCCCCTGCAATCGAGAAGAAGAGACATTCAAAGGGCACCGTGAAGCTCAATTTACAGAAATAGACTGAAAATTGCTGCCAAGTGTGGCCCAGCAGACAATGCTTATGCGCAGCTATCATAGAGCAGGTTGCTCAGTTTGAGGGGGAAAATTGTGTAGCATCAGGCAGGGATGGCTTCCAGTTCATCTTCTGAATGTAGAGAGATGTCACAGGTGTGGCCAACTCTTGGTTAACCTGCCAAACTGTGATTCAAAATCATTTTCTTTCTTCTAAGTGTCTCCACATATCTCAGCAACTCTCGTCTTTAAGATGTACAGGCTGGCATTATTGACTCCACTATTCACTCATGTTTGATTTCTGGTCTTAACTGTCCAGTTCAGTTGTCCCAGAATAAAAATCCAAGAATTTCTTCCTATGAATATACTTCATATATTTCTTCAGTACTCTGTTGGAATCTCCCTCAAGTTCTTGGTTTTGAACTAAGTTATTTTCATCAAGGTTGTTGGGCGAAGTTATGTCGCATTATGCCAACACCTTCTGGCCATAAATCTTATCCCTTTACCCCTAATAAAAAATGTCTCGGTCTTATGTCCCAAGGAATGGTTCCAGTGCTTTGTAAGATGACCTTCCGTTACGCAGGCCAATGCTTATTTGAGCTCCCTCAATTAATGTCTTCCTGGGAGGCCTTGTTTGGAAATGACTTTTTGCCATTGTGACAGACTTTAGCTTTGATATTCAGGCCGATTTGCCCTCCTCCTTCTTTCTCAGCTACCAGGCACTTGAACTTTCACTCACATTTTTCTGCTAAGCTTCTGCTGACAGGGCCTCTCTAGATGCCATTCTGGAGGTTGACTGAAATATAACCTCACTCCAGGCCAAATGCCTCTAAACTGAAAACCATTTTTACAAAGGAGAAAATCTCAGATATTTCAAGTTTGTCTTATTTGGCAATGTTGAGATAAGAACAATGACAGAGTCTTGGGTTTGTCTTTTCCTCTTTCTCTTTTTATGTGTAGTATAAGAGAGAGAGAGAGAGAGAGAGAGAGAGAGAGAGAGAGAGAGAGAGCAAGAGAGAGCATAGTTCTAACAGGCAACAATTCTCATAGCTATTATTCCATGCAGCATACAATGGAAAATAAGAACAAAATAAACCATCACAATAGAGGAGAGAGAATAGACGATTAATGTGTGGAAGTATACAATATATATATTTTAATTAAAAATAATACATTTTAATTCAAGGAACTGTTGAAAGCTTTTTGAGTTTAAAATAGAAACATAGACTCTCACTTATATTAATAACTTTACATATGTCATGGAAAAGTATATATTGATGAGCTAGAAAAAATAATTTAATCACTTGTAAATTTATAAAAGAAAACCTAAGTTGTTTCCCACTTAGTTATCAGAATTCAACATTAGACGATTTACTTGGTTCTAATAAGCATGGTAATAAAAAGTTATTTTAAATTTGCATATATATGTATATGTATTCTATGGATGAAGAGAAAAAGCAGTGACAATAATTTCCTTTCTTATTTATAATAGATGGTTTGTTTTATAAAGAGCTATTTTACAAAACAAAGAAACATTTTCTTAGTAAAATAACTGGCATTTTATTGCACATAAACAGTTTCTTGGGACATATGACTCAGAAAATTTTATTATACAGAGATTATTTCTTGAGCTATTAGCTTGAGGTGTAATTACTATAAGAATAAGGTAAAAAACATAAACTGGCTGAAGTTGTTCATCCAATATGACTCATAATCTTCCCCAGCATCTCTGAGAATGATAACTTAACCAACAGACTGGGGATTCACCAAGCTCCTGGGAGGATCTTATATCTCTATTGGTGATCACTTGGGGCAGATCCCAGCCTAGTTAGCTTGATTTGTTAGAAAAGCACAGCCTTGGGAAGGATGACACTAGAGAAGTCGAGGGAGATCCCACAAGGACACTGTGGCTTTAAGTGTGACATCATTATTAAATTTAGCTTGCTCTGCCTTCTCTAGAGTTCCTCTTTGCATAGTTATGCATTCTGTTTTGATACCTATGTATTGACTTCTTGAAAGAGGACAGCATTTGCAAATGTTAAAAGATGGTAATTTGTTTCTTCATTTGAAGTCTGGTGTATTTTAGCTCAAAGAAAAAAAGGTGATATATACAAAACAGAGATCTATAATATCTAGCTTCAGATGGGCATTCATTGACTGAAACTCGTAGTATTAATAATCTATACATTTTAAGGTTTAGATTAAGTATTACCCTTTTTCAGATATTAGAATTAGCTATGTGTCACTCATTTTAAAGAAAGAAAATGTGTGTTTTAAACATTGTAACAGAGCAAGCAAGATAGCTCATTGGGTAAAGCACTTCTGCCAAGCCTGAAAACCTGAGTTGGACCCTCGGGGAAAACAGACACCTGTAAGCTGTCCTCTGACCTCCATATATCCATGCCTTTATACATTTGTGGATATGTATGTATGCACTCCCCTGATGCAAACAAATAAATAAATGCAAAATGTACATTTTATTAGATAAATTACAATGAGAATTTAACTATAAATTACTTTAAATTGGAATTTTATTTTTTTATTTAATTCACTATTTCTACCCATCTAATTCTATTGAGCAATTATTAAATAAAATAGTATTCTTAATTCCAGATATCTTGTGGGTAAAATATTTATTCCCAAGCAAAACAAGAACTTTTTTTTTTTCATTTTGGAATATAAAACACTTTACTTTATCTTTAGACAAAAATCACACTATCTACCTGCCAGTACTCTTCATCAGTAGGAAAAAACATTCACATCGATTTCTCTCCAAGCCTCTAACTGCTTTCCTCCGCTTCCTTATTTGAGGGTTCTGCGCACTGCATCAATTAAATGTCACCTTACATCTATAGGTCAGCACAATGCCCAGTGCCAATTATGAAGGAAACACAGCCCGTACATTTGAACGTGGTCACAGCATTTTATTCTGTATGCCTGAATTAGTTTAGATATAAATTAAGACAGGGCTAAAAAGGGTCACTACAAACAAGCTAGGACTTTTCTTCTCTCCTGCCTAGAGTGAGCTCCTGCTTCCTTATTCTATTTTCTTACTTTGTCTGGAGTACTGTTGTCAGTCACACTGAGACTAGGTCACCACTATGGCAGTGTTTTCACTTTCCAGAAAATTCAAGGAAAAACCTGAAGGAACTGGCTTTCTGCTTATAACAGTGATATGTGCAGCTTCCAATTGTAGCAGAGACCTCAGACATATGACCACGCCTCGCTGTCAGGCAAGTGGGATGCCTTGTGACCTGCTACAACTTAGAGGTGAGCTTTACTTTGGAAAAAAAGGGAAGTATTGAGATGCTATGACTTTGAATCTCGTGGTGCCTTTCTCTCTACCTTCAATTCTTTTCATTTCTTTCTATTTTGATTAAGGTTTATTAATCACCCTTTGTACCTCATTCTGGGGATATGCAAATCATGAGGCACTACAGTGTAAACAGATATTAAACACTACTTCAACTCCTAAATGGAAAGCCACTTAATTTAAAACATTTACTTTAACTGGTTAAATAATACATCCATAACCTTAGGGAAATATGTATTTTGTATTTAATTGATTAGCTTCCTAATTTACTGAATGAAATAAAGAGCTATTTTATAAAAAGAATTTAATTGTTTGTTCTAAAGATAGGAATAATTGGAAGGCGACTTTTTCTCCAGTCATTCATTATGCATCTGAGGACACACAGTAGGTATTCTGAGAATCTGGTGGGACTGTGATATAAGACAAGCCACAGGACAGAAGAGTTTAGATTTTTTTGCTTTGTTTAATTTCATTTTGTCCACCTTATACATAATTTCAAAAACTCTTTCTTAATTAATGCTTATATTCCATGTCTTTTACAAAACATCTTATTACAAATATGTAATTATACCAAGCATAATTAATACAGATACATTCTATTTTGAACAGTTCATTTGAATTATATCTAATGCTCTTTGATTCTATTGTTTTCAAAATGGCATAATTTGACAGCAGGTAGTGTTATACAGCATCTCCTTTCTTTCAGTGAAACACATCAAGTGATTCTCATAGTTAAGATTTCCTAATAAATTCAAGTCTGTTGAACATGTATTGAAAAGGCTCTAGAGAAAACATCTGGTATGAACTTAAGTGTAGGAATTGTCATTTCACTTGTAGTTATTATTATGGGATGCCTCTACTTTTCACTTTTAAAAGCATTTCCTTAAGGTACACACTGTGGGAAGCTTATATAAACATACAACACAATCATTCAGCATTTTAAGGTAGTTGAATTTTGGGGGAACAACTGTGGTTCATCTGATTGTTTTGACACTGTGATTGTCTCTTTCAAGAAAGTGCAATCTTTTTTCTGTCTTTGTTATTAGTTCCCTGAATGTTTCTTATGTGTTTGGCTCATATTTACTTAACTCTTCCAAGATCTGCCTCCCCTTCTGAATTCACCCAACTTTGTACACATTTGTAAAAACAACAACAAGCAAGTAAACAAACAACAAATGACAAAAATGTTTTAAGACCAATTTGTGCTGTTATCATTAATGCAAGATTTCTCTCTCTCTCTCTCTCTCTCTCTCTCTCTCTCTCTCTCTCTCCCTTCTTCCTTCCTTTATTTTTATTTTTGAGAGCAATAAAACCTTTCATGGCCCACTTATGCATGAACAAGGACCTAAGATGCCAGACACTGCGGCCATCAAAAATTCACCAAATACGGTGGCTCAAAGTTCCTTGTTTCATGCCAAAACAGGTTAAGGATGATCACACTCACAGAGTGTGCAAAAGAGAAGTAAAGATTAATAAATATTTCCCCAAACAAGTGAGAAATGAGGGAAAGTGAAAAGTCAAAAAATAAGGAGAGAAATTCCAAAGTCTGAAGGACTTCCAAGAGAGAAGAAAGTATCAAATTCTGTCTTCTGTCATTTTTATAGAGCCATGACAGAAAATGGACAAAAGTTGGGGTGATTTGTATTAGCATGAGTTAATATTGTGCTATTTATCATGGACTGAACTAATAGAGAATGCACACTCTTCATCCCTGTGGCCTGCCTTGTAGATGATTATGTTCTATTCATGTGCTGCACACACAGTTAAGGATGGTTAAAAAATCCTTCTGTCCATCTTTGACCTGTGCTTTGAATTGTTGACCTTGACAGTCTGATAGCTGTTATTCATTGACCTCAAAAATGTCTTCTTTTTGTTAATAAGCTACTTCCCTGTATTTTCTCATTTACATGGACAGCTTGTAGCTTTACCATGGCAGAGAGTTAACTCACAGCCATCAGGGGCTACCTACAATTAGGTAGTTTCTTGTCCATGTGGGTCTCAAGTGGTCTCTCAGATGGAAGATTCTTATTAGTATTTACTTAACAATTGAATCTGTTACTATAAGCTTCATTAAAGAAAGGCTCGTGAAAAGACAACAGTGCTTTACAAAGCTTCCCCACAAGTAGGAGCAGCAAAAATGTCTTATCCTTGATTATCTCATACCAAATACTTGTTCTCTTGGTCATCTTCCTTGGTGCTCCAGATCTTTTCCTTTCTTTCTTTCTTTTTTCTTTCTTTCTTTCTTTCTTTCTTTCTTTCTTTCTTTCTTTCTTTCTTTCTTTCTTTCTTTCTTTCTTTCTCTCTCTCTCTCTCTCTCTCTCTCTCTCTCTCTCTCTCTCTCTCTCTC
>CABHPQ010162554.1:0-18927 GCA_902168405.1 Peromyscus aztecus
GTGAATGAGATAGGCAACGGGGGCATGTGTCACAGAGGAGACAGGAAGGGTGAGATACAAGTTAAGTTTCGTAGCCTCTGAAGGGAAAATTTTAAATCAAAATGAAAGGAGACTCCTGGCAGTTAATAATCGTCACATGACTTTCCATTGCAAATGAGTGAAAATGCAACCGATAAACAGTTAAGGACTGGCATTTCTGGTGTGGTTTATGAATGCTGATGCTAAAATGACTGAAGAATTTTCTCTGAAAGTAGGAAATTGTGCCTTCTTGTGTTGAAATAGGTGACTGTAGGATGTCTTTTAGAAGCATTTATAATGTGTGTGTGTGTGTGTGTGTGTGCGTATGTGGTGTATGTACATCATTTTCTCCTGCTGTATAGAGTTGTTCACTTCATGTTTGAGTTCTGTAAGCCCATCTCTTACTTTTCCTAAAATGGTTTAAATTGGGGTTTTGAGAATTTCCTGCCAAGCTTTTTATTAAAATGAGACTCATAGGGCAAAATATTCAGACTTTTAAACACTGAAGTGTCTAAGCAAGTTTAAAAGCAAAAAATAAAATAAAATAAAATAAAATAACCATGTTAAGGAAGATCGATGTTGTCCTTCTAATGTGTGTGTGTCATATTTATACAATGCCTGCCTAACATACGCAAGGTGGAATCTTCAGTCTGTCAAATCCTAAACCAGCCGCCTTGTGTTTGCCATAATCTTCATGGATAACATACACAGATTTTAGTTCAAACAATATTCAGAGTCCATTTTGAGGGCAGATAGCAAATTAGGAGCTGGTAGTGCTGTTACCTGTCTCTCTCTGAAACCATTAACAGCAACTGTTACTGAAGTTATTAGAGTCAGAGCCCAAACCCTGATGGCCAGCTAGCAAGCTAAGTTTAGCCACCCATCCTCAGTAGACCAATTAAACCAACAACTTATAATAAAAGCAGAAAAGGAAAACTTACTCAATTTGCCCACACTGGGAAGAGGAAGAGTGACCCTGCATTACCCAAGACTATCTTCAGAATCCTTACATGAGGCTCAGGTTTAAATTGAAAGCAAGAAGTGTTCATAGCTGACTAGTACTGCCAAGGTTTGGTTCTCTGGAATATCATAGCTCTGCTGCAGTGTGTCTGTAAGGTGGTCCACTGAGTTGCAAATCTTTCTACAGTAGACAAATTCCTCCTCTACTCACCACCTCAACCTCTCCTTCTCCCAGCAGACAATTCCTATGGAAACTCCAATTTCTTTGGGTTCCTTGTTTTCGGATAGCCGTACAGAGAATCACAATACCTGTAGAATATTTTCATTCCTGCCAGCACCATGTTCTGTCTGTGTGGTTCAGGTCTCTGCCTTTCTTTCTCAAACCCCGAGGCAGATCTGCACTAAAGCAGAGGGGAGGGAGCTGGGTTCTCTGCTCAGGTAGACAAGATGTGGATAGAAAGTAAATGAGCAAGACTGAAGTGGGGTCTCTCTTAGCAGTCCACATGGTTAGCAACAGAGAATAGAAATATGCCAAGGAGTTAACTAGGTTAGCCATGTGTGAAGCAGATCTCTCTCTTTTCTCTATAAGTTGCTAAAAGAAATAACTTTTTAAAGGAAAGAAAATAATTATAGTCCATGCCTGTGTTAGGAGATACTTAGAATTACAGATGCAGTAAATAATGTTGAATTCACACATTTTCACATTCTATAAGACTATGTAATTCTCACAAGGATTTGGATGTCACTTTTCTGTGAATTTTACAAATGATGAACCTGACATTCAGAAAGGCGTAGATAATTTCCAATATTCATTGCACTAGGACTTGAACTGGTTGCTTCTCTGAGATCTGGGTTACAGGAAGGCCCTGTGTCACCACTGTGAATGATCCCCAGCCCTCCCTCCTGGGAACACACCAGGAAGTCCCCAGCCAGCGCCAGCCACATCACCACTGTATCACCTACTTTTCTCATCTTTGTGAGAAGATGCATAACAAACCCAGCTTAGAGAGGAAGCTTGTAATTTAAAGGCATATAGTCCATCCTGGTGGGAGACAGAATGTCGGCAAGATCAGGCGGCAACTGTTCACCTTGTATACAGCCAGGAAGCAGAAAGTGAAAATGCAGGGAGGCTGGGCTAGAAACATCCAGGCTCATCCAACCCCAGGACCCATTGCCTCCATGAGGCTCTACCTCCTAAGGGACCACAACCTTTCTGAACATTCCCATCAGCTAGATGGTATTGTGTTCAAACATATTTACCCATGGAGAATATTGCACTTTGAATCCACAGTAGCTACACGGTTCCCATGCTCCACCACTGCACCTTGTGGTGTAGCTCCTTATCCCCAGGCTTTCAAGCACCAGCTTAATTATTTATCATCTCACATGACCTTTGACATTAAATTTATTTTTAAAAGCCTAGAGTTGTTTAAAATTCCAAAAAAAATGAATTTGCCTCTGGTGTTCAATCTGTCCACCATTCTAGAGGTTATGGCAGTGACCACACCTGTTGTAGCCATGAGGATGAGTCCAGAACACGCACACTTAGATTCCAAATTTTTGAGTTCTAGAAAAAAGAATCAGAGTAAGGTACTAGTGGGTAACTGTAGAAATAGAGACAGTTTCTTCAAAAAGAGGACCCTTTCAAATAAGGAATTGGGCAAGAATGTTGGGAAAGAAAGGATGTTTGAAGCTCAGTGGCCTAAACAAGGAGTACTTGGACTATTTTTGGCTCATTCTGTAGATCCTT
The DNA here is from genome assembly GCA_902168405.1 of Peromyscus aztecus. Classification (NCBI taxonomy): domain Eukaryota; kingdom Metazoa; phylum Chordata; class Mammalia; order Rodentia; family Cricetidae; genus Peromyscus; species Peromyscus aztecus. The sequence goes on from CABHPQ010162554.1 coordinate 2,729, forward strand.
CCTACCTCTTCCTGTGTTCATATGCTGATATATTTCTTGTTCATGACTCTTTCCTTCTAGGTAGTCCTTGATGGTGGTACGTTGTCTATCATTGTTTATTAACATGCTAATATTTAAAAGTATTTTTTTGTTCATTGCATATGGCTCTGGGTATTGGTGTGTGTGTCCGCTGCAGCTAGAGCTACAGGTGATGGGTAGCCTGGTGTGGGTGCTGGAATCTGAACTCAGTCCTCTGAAAGAGCAGTGCATGCTCTTAATGGCTTTCTCTCTAGCTCCTAATATGCTGATACTGATGCCTTTTTCTCTTTCCACATAGCCAGAAAAGCCAGCCAAGACAGTACTAGACACCACTAAAAAATAAAAACTTTTAAACTAACATACAAATCAATAAAAAGTTAAAGATATCTGCATAATAAAATCAACAGGGCATCTAATGATTCTGGGTGTACCCTCAATCTTCTAAGCTTCTTGCTTGAGTAGCCTTTGATATTTTTTATTATTACCTCTTTTGAAATATTAGGCTTTGGACCTAAAGCCCCACATATGAGAGCTCTCTCTACCATGGAGCTATCTTGTTTCTCTATTTTTATTTTGAGACCATGTCTTACTACATTCCTATGCAGTCCTTGAATGTGCAATCATCTTTACCTCAGCCTTCTGAGTAACTGAAATACAGGCCTATATCAATGAATCATTCAGATCTAAACGGTTTTCATTAACTAAAACCACTTCATCTTGTCTAGGACTATGTATAACAGATATGATCAGTGCCTGAAGATTAAATTAAACATTTCTGAACTTGGTTTATAAAATCAAGACCTCTGTGGGTGGGGTGAGACACAGATCATTCACTTGCATTGTGTTTGACTGTCCTGTTTCAATTGCTGATTACTAAGTACATTGTGATTTCCACAGTTAAGTAGCTTTCTCCTGCTAGGAGTACCATCTGCCTTGCTTTCCAGCGTATACTTTCCATAGACTGAGTTGGACGCATCAGAGGTAGATCTGATTACTTCTTTAATTTAGACTGAGAACGGTGAGTGTTCCTTGTGCATATATGACTTAGATTATTGTCAGCCTTTCCATCCTGAATAACACGGCATTGCTCTGATTCCATGGTCACCCCTTCCCTTGTTCTTGCTTTATTCCTATGCCATGCAAAGGTCATGTGGCAGGAGAATGTTCCATGGTTAGGTTTACAGGGATGAGACTGGGGAATAGTTATGTGTTTACCTTGTCTAATTTCCCTGTGGAGTCCCAAACAGAACTTGTGACTCCTGACTTGTGAATGTGAAATTGTTCCACATTCAAAATATATGTGCCAGCAGGTCCCAGCAATCTTGAGTGAATAGAAGATTACTTGCAAGGCCTCCAGAGTTTCCCCAAACACAAAATGAGCATATTGTATAAAACTGATACATCACACATCTAAAAATACAACATTTTAGTTTAAGTCTTATGAAATGACTAAAATATTTACACAAGGACAGAAACAAGATAAAAGAGAATAAAAGGAATTAATGACAATTTATATTTTCCCTGAATCTGGAACTGACCAGGTCTGAAGTCAGATGGAAATACAAGTGTAGAAAGCACCTTAGCTGGGTTACATGCTGGAGCCACTGTTGTCCCAGTTTCTTTCCCTTGTTAGTGTGATAAGACACCCTGACAGAAGTAACTGAAAGGAGAAAAGGTTATTGTAACTCTGACTCACAGCTCCAGGTTCCAGTGCATTGTGGAACTGTAGTCCAGGCAGCAGAAGGTTAAAACAGCTAGATGCACCACACCCCTAGTCAAGAGCAGAGAGGAACACATTGACATGGTTCAGCTACCTTTCTCTACTCTTAGGTGACTTAGGGACCAAAGCAGAGGAATGGCGTTAGCTGGTTTCAGCCTAGGCTTTCCTACATCAATTAACATAATCAAGGTGATTCTGCACAGACCAACCTGAAAAAGACAATTTTCCATTGAGACTCTTTTCTGGTGATGGTAGGTTGTATGGACAAATAAAACTGACTGACTGTCCATGATCAGGCTCTTCATTGTAAGCACATTTTATAAACTTAAACATTGTCTCAAATACTAAAATTTTGCCATTCATATTTGATGATGCTCTGAAGTTTATAAAGGAAATCATTCTGGTAATTTGAAGAATTCAATTGTCTATGAATTCCCCACGAAACTTGTTTTAGTTAGGTGTCTCATTGCTGTGCCAAACCCCTGAAAAAGCACGGTAAGGTAGAGAGGGTTTGCTCAGGCTCCTGACTGGAAGACCCTCTGCTGACTAGGAAGGCATGGTATCAGGACAGTGAAGGCACTGATGGCATTGTGTCTACTCAAGAAGCAGAGAGAGAAGAATGCTGGTGCTCAGCTCGCTTTCTCCTTTTTATTCAGTCTAGGACCCAAGTCCACAGAGAATGACACCCGTAGTAAGTGACAACACAGGAATTTAGAAGCTTTAGCAGGAAACTGGAGGCAGCACCACTTGCTGTTCTTCCAGGGGACCTGAGTTCCCAACATCCACTTCAGAGGATTCACAAATGCTCTTAACTTCAGCTTCAGTGGATCCAAAACATCACCCCCTCTCCTCCAGCATACACATGCTCACTCGCATGCACGCATGCATGTGCACACACACACACACACACACACACACACACACACACACACACACATACACATGAATGAAAAATAAATCTTACTTTTGTAATTTTGATGTTTAGTGTATTTTTGAGGGACACCTACCTCTTCTCTTTGTTTCCATTTTCAGTCTCAGAGGTTATAGGGTGGCCCTGGACATGTTGGGAATTCAACCTGAGAATGTTGAGTCACTAGAGTTGCCCAAGGAGATTAGGACCTGACTTGTACTCTAACTATAGTTTGGTTTATGCTGTGATTCCTAGAAATTGTGGTTTGTAGCTGGGGAGGAAGAAATGCCTCAACCAAATGTTGTTAATTGTGTTGAAATGTTTGATCCACAGCTAGGGGAGACTTCATTTAGACCCTGAAGTGTGGAGCCCCTTTCCCTGCCACATCCACAAGAACTGCCCTGACTTTCCATCCTATCTTAAAAAGACATCCTCTCTTGTTAACAGTTTTGAATACTGTCGAGAATCATGCTGATCCTGAATGCTCTCGGCTTTGAAGAAGTGGTCTTGACAATGTCCTGGACAGTGTAAGACTATCAACTTCAAGTACTCAGTGGGAGGTGGTGCCGCTCAGTGGTTATCAGCTTCCACTGAAGGGAGCACATCTTGCCCAGCACTCTCATCGCTGATGAATTTGCAGGCTCCTTTGACCACCACCGCAAGCCCATTATCTGAGGATTTCCCCAGCAACAATCCACAGTGGGACTCTCTGCTGTGAGTCAGACCCGGGAAATTTAGGAGACTGACTTCTGACACGTTCTCTTTTTATTCACTTAATTCCTTAATGTCTGCATCTGCTGTAATTACAACACATTTCAATTATAGTGAAGACCCAACTGTGGGGGTAAAATGGGATTATGATAATTGGTAGACTGGAGAGGCACAGAAATGGGTTTCAAAAGCTTTTTGAAAAAGCTATCTGACCAAACAAAATCAATGCAGTTGGCTGCTAATTAAAGGGAACAGACAAAGGAAGGCAACCTAGCTGATTTTAATGTATGAGCATCATTAAACAGCTTACATTAATCAGCTTGCCTTTTGAAGACTACTGAAATGTTTTGTTTTTGGGTCTCTAAGGAAAGCATATAGAAATTGAAACTGACCTTCAGCTACATGTAGAAAGAATATGAATTCTTAAAAGGGGAGACATAAAGTACACATACATACAGAATAATCAGCTTGGAGTGATGCTCAGTGGTTAAGAACACTTGCCGATCTTGTAGGAGATCTGAGTTTGGCTCCCAGCACCCATGTTGAGCAGCTCATAACTACCTGTTACTACGGCACTAGCGGATCTAACGCCCTCTTCTAGCCATCTCAGGCATCCACACTTATATGTGCATGCTCACAGCCACACATGCATAAAGATTATTTAAAAAAATGAAATAAATTATGTAGAACATCAGTCATCTGAACTTTTGGAAATTGAGAGGTCTATCAACAGTGGCCATGGGCATCTGGACTCTTACGAGAACTGAACAAGCTGGAGGGTGGGGCGGTGTAACAGTAAGAAGGTATTTCCTTATGTTTCTCTAGAAATACAGTGAGTGTTCTTAATTGTGATTTACTCTTTAACAAATAGCTTTCTTTAGATGGGTTCAAATTAAGGGTTTTAAAGGAGTGGGCTACTATTAACAGCACATCTGTATGAATTCCACTCTTTAAGGCAGATACTCAGGCATACACTTAACCACTGTGCTGATTTCTTTAGACAGAGGAACATTTTATGTTAATGTTTACAAGTGACTTTTAAAATTTTCCCAAATCAATAGAGGACTATAACAAATGGAGGTCATTAGGAGTGTATTATCAGATGGATTTCATTCCAGAGGAGCACAGGCGTTACCTATTCAATTTTACTTCTAGAGTCAGAGAAAGAAGCAGAGTGGACACAAATGCCTGCTCCACTCTAGGTGAAAATGAGAACTCACTAGGCCTTGGGGACTTATATAAAGGGAGCCTCCACTGGACAGTCTATGGTTGCTATGGGAACTGAACCCTGGCAATCACCCCAGATTTTACCTGGCATGTCCACTGAAATGCTGGCTGTCATGCAGTTTCAATGCCCTCCTGTTCAGGCAATATGCCACCTCCCTGTATCTTGGTCCAGTTGGTTCCATCTCCAGCCTGAGACCATTTCCTGCATGGATGTTTTTCTCTTTACTATTGTCTGATAGCAAAATTAAAAAAAAAAAGTATGTTCAATGTTGGAAAGATTGCACAGTCTGTAAAGCTCTAGCCATACAAGGATAAGGATCCCATGGAAATGCTAGGTGGGTATGACAGACCGCATGTGGTACCAGCATGCAAGAAGCAGAGGCAGGGTATCTTTGAAAAAAGATGCCTAGCTAGACTATCCAAATCAGCCAGCTCTGAGCTCAACTGAGAGACCCTGACTCAGAAAAAGAAGTTGTAAACAATGAGAGGAAACACCAGAGGACAACCTCTAGCCTTCACATGCATGCACACGTACATACTCCTGCACTGAAGCACACACACCACACACGCACATACATCCACCCACACATGCAAAAAGCCATACACACAAATACACACACCACATACATATAAAGATACATATACACAAACACAATGCAGTTGCACTGTGTAAAGATGCTTCAACCAATGACTTTCTACATATACAAGGCTGGCCTGTCAGCATTCTATCACTTGTGACCCTGTAGTCATCTTGATTTATGGAAGTACATTCTACGATGCTTATTCCATGGTCCAAGGATATACTCCCATCAGAGTTCCTGTTGTGAGGCAAAACATGACTTCCAGATGAACTGTAAAATACTGAGTGGTGCAGACTTTTTTTTTTTTTACTTTAGAAATGGTTTACTTATGTACAAATAATAAGCAACATTCTATCCATAAATTCTATTTTCCAAAAATAATTGTTTCTTTAAGAAAATAAAAAATGTTGGGTGTGATGGTGTACACCTTTAATCCCAGCACTCAGGAGGCAGAAGCAGGTGGATCTCTGTGACAAGGCAGCCTGGTCTACAAAGTAAGTTCCAGGACAACCAGAGCTACATAATAGGAGAGACCCTGTCTCAAAAATCTGAAAAAGAAAACCACATAATAAATTTTAAAAAGTACCAAGTTTCTTCTGCTTCTAGACCATTGCTGGGCTGGAGAGAACTGGGAAGTAGGGGTGTTGGGCCAGAAGTCACAACTTGGAATTGAGCATTCTCCAAAGCAGTAAGAAGGTACCATTCCGGCAAAATTTATTCAACCACGTCCCATCCCCACCCTCACAGGCCGCCTATTGGAATGGTTGAAGCAGGGCGGACAGCCCAGCCTAATTCAGCTGCCTTGTAGCATTGTATGCGGCCAGCATGCAACTCTAAGAAGCTACTAAGGGAACTAAAGCAAAGCAAGAGACTGAGCTTGTGGTGGTGCAGACTTTTTAAGGGTTAAGCTAGTCTTTTTAGGGCTGGGAAAATAGCACAGTGCTTGCCTAGCATGCTGAGGTCCTAGGTTCAATTATCAATAGCACAATAATATATCAAAACCCTGCTTCTGTTCTCACACTTAACCACCATTAGTACATAAAAATCCTGTTTCCATCAAGTCTTAGTCTTTCTTTCTAAATAACAACAGGGATCACAATAACACAACTACACATTTACGTTGCATATTATATGTGTAACACATACACGTGAGTGTATGGGTGCCTGTGTCTTTCTCTATTACTTTCTGCCTTATTGCTTTGAGACAGGGTCTCTGACTAAACCAGCAGCTTGATGTTTAGGCTAAACTGTCAGGCTAAGCTGATATAAATCAACTTGTCTCTGTCCACCCCACCCCAGCCCCACGCCCCACCCTAGTGTTGGGGTTACAGGCAAGATCAGGCTTGCTTGGTTTTTACATGGTTCTAGTGAACTCAGGCCTTTGCAAGTGATCTTGCCTACTGAGCCATCTCCATTTAGGATGTTTCACTTACAGGCATGTGGTCCATGGGGAGACTTCCTCATCCTTACACTCAGACACAACTCTTCATTTTAGTTGCTTCAGCATTCCACAGTGTGGGTGTACTGCCATTTCTCCATCCCAAAATGGAAGATTATACCCCCATGTTAGCTTTTAGTTATGTTTTTACATTTTAAAGTTGTTATCCTAGTTAATAATTGTGTAGATGGTTTTGTACATATACATAAATATTTCTGGACCATTATTTCAAGATGAGGACTTGGAGGTCAAGGCAGGGCACACCATCTGTGCTGATGGCAGCTTACCCAGATGTTAAAAGAAGCAGAGGTAGAGGAAGTGGAAAAAGACTTAAGGGATTCTGGGTATACCAAGGAATTTCTCCTGAGATTTCACAATTTAGGTGAGAGGTATACCCCAAATGGCTGTTGTATTGGTGGGTTAATCTTCTGTGAGTGGCTTTAGGAGATAAAGTTTAGCTGGAGGATAACAGATCACTAGAGGTGTGTCCTTGCAATTGGCTCTTGTCTCCACCTGCCCCTCTCTTTGCGTCTTGGCTGCCCTGATAGGAGCTTCTCTGCTCACCCTCTCACCATGATGGACAGAAACAGAAACGAACATACATTTTCCTCTTTAACTACTTATCTGGAGTATTTTGTCACAGTGATGAAGAGCTAACACTGGGGCCTGGGTAATGGTTGTGCAGAAACAGTGTGAAGGGCAGAGTTACTCCTGGTGGTTAAGGTGAGAACAAGATTCCGGACCAGAAACAGAAGCCAGCATGGGTACTACTGTGGAAGGTCTGGACGCATAAAGGTCTGGGGGCTTTTATGTGCAGAACACATGATTAGTAAGGTTCCTTTCTCATTTAAAACGGATATTAAGACCAGTGCTGTAGTACATGCTTTTAGTCCCAGCAGAAGGGAGGCAGAGGCAGATGGGTTTCTGTGAGCTCAAATCTAACTGTGTCTATATAGCAAGTTCCAGGTCAGTCAGAGCTCCATAGTGAGACCGGGTTCAACTTGTTGTGGTATTTGTTTTTCTCTGTCCCAGAATTACATGGATCTATGCAGTAGGTCATGATAGCAGAGAAAGAGAGAAAAGAAAATGGTGGATTAATATGAAATCTAAAAGGAGACTCTTTAGTAGTTACTCAAAATAGAATAAATGAATGAATCTTTGTGATTAGTACATAAGCCCTAAAACAAGAGAATAGTCATTACAAAATACAGATCAAGAAGATGTGAACACCATGCGTTACAGAAGATCAGCTAATGCAAGGGGGAGGGGAGAGAGAGGCAGAGAGAGAGAGAGAGAGAGAGAGAGAGAGAGAGAGAGAGAGAGAGATCTCAGTCTAGGGAAAAACAGAGAATTATTTCCTTTAGCCACAGTTAGCTGAGGGATTGGTTTATATCCCTAGTGACTAGAATTATTTACAAGATGACTTGATATCTGAAAATAAAGTAGAGACAGTCTTCTTTATAGAAAAAAAGGAAATGTTGAGGCTGGCTCAGCTGGTAATGAGCTTGCCTTGTAAGTACAGAGCCCTGAATGTAATACCCAGAATCCATGTGAAAAACAACAGGTTAGGTGCCTTGTATTTGTGATCCTAGCTCTGGGGAGAGAGCTAGACTGATCACTGGGGCTCACTGGCTGGCCAGCCCAGCTGTTTGCCAAGCTCCAGGTCATGGAGAAAATTTAAAAAAATTAAAGTAAATAACTATAAACTAACAACAAATAAACCAAAATAAACATGGTGGATGGTGTCTGTAATTCTTTTCAATTCTCCATACACATGCATACATGTGCACACACACCTCCCCCACACTCACATACATGCACAAACACCCACCAACATACAAAGTTAAATTAAATTTCTTAAAAGCAAGGAATTCAAAACCCCATTTTTAAAAGATTCAAATTGTATACATATACACACACAAATGAATATATTCCTAAGTCTAATAGGTTCCCTTAATCAGGTCTAAAGGAACTTTAAGAGGTTTAATGCCTAACTCACTTTAAGTATATACCTCTGGGTATTTCAAAAGCACATTTAAACTATGTTCTATTTGCTTTCTGAATACATCAATTTATTATATTAATGTTACATTATATATGTAAATAAAACTTAAAATCCAGAAAATAATTATTTAACTTCAGTGAATATCATTCTGTCTTAGGAAGATTATACTTTAACATCTAAGTCAATTTTCTCACACATATTAAATTGAAAATTACAAGAATTAAAATAAGGGCATGTTGTCATAAATTATAAATGGAAAATGATTATACAAATGTTTTTAAAGTGTGATTACTATCTTGATATAAGAAAAAAGTCATTTTTCTTACTTAGAACTGTGGCATGTCTAGGAAGAAAAGATGTCATATTCCTTGTTACACATGAAGTATAAAATATGAAAACTGAAAATATTAGTGATGGTTATTAGGTTATTAATTTGGTGGCCGTTTAAGACCCTAATTAAGACTCCTCCTGACATTAACAGTTGATGTTGAGTCATAATTCTATTATAATCTATTGCAAATATGTTTAATTAAAATTTATGCTTGTTTTTAAAATTCAGTAATTCTAATTGATTTCCACAGTGATGCAGATTATATTACAAGAAGCTCCTGGCCTAGAGAGACTCACTAGGGACTTTATGTCTTTCAGTACCATGATTTTCTTCACCCCCAAATATTGATACTTTGTCTGATTACTTGAATTTTGATACTAAGTTTAGAAATTTCCTGGATAAAACAGTTGCATGCAGGAGGAACATGTTTAACATGTTGAGTGATGGAATCTTGGGCACCTGCTACTTGTGTTGGGTCATCAGTCAAGGCCTCACACTGTCCACAATGGGTCACATAAAAGACATCCAGAGGGCGCAGAGGCATGCTGAATAGATCTTGATCTGCTTAGAGGACACTGGGAGCTAGTAGCCCACCTTTTAGTAGAACTCCAGAAGTTTTCTTTATTGCTGAATATAAAGAACTCTCATGTGGCTTTTAACCTACCCATAACAACATTGTGTATAGTTTCAACACTGATAACTTTGGGTCTAATAGCTTCTTTACATGACCTGCAATCACTTGTTCAGTTCTTCAGAAAGTAGACAGTCTAATTGGTATTGTTTTTAAATATTAGTGTTAAGGACAGGGAATAAACTACAGTAACTCAGATAAAACACGTAGAAAAAGTCTGTCACCTGAAAAGTGGAAAGTTGAGGAGCATGGAAGTGGCTGCCTTTTGGTCACTGTAGCTTAAGGATTTCACAAATTAGTAATGAAGAATAAGTGAAAATAAAACTGTAATCTGCCTTTCCTGTTTAGGGAATTTATAGAATTAATTGTGTGTATTATCATTTTTATATAATGTGTAAGTGTATATATTCATATAGAATTTTATTAGTTCCCATTAAGCCATTTCTATATTGTTAAAGACTCCTTTGTACCAATATTTATTTTGGGTGTGTATGTTCATGTACATGTGCACATATGTGTATGTGTACGTGTGTGTGTGTGTGTGTGTGTGTGTGTGTGTGTGTGTGTGTGTGTATTCATCTGTGTGAGGAGGCCAGAGAGCAAACATTGAGTGTTATTCCATGTTTTGTTTTTTTGAGATAGTGTCTGTAATTGGGACCTGGGGCTGGGGCTGGAAGAATAAACAAGGGTGGCTGTCCTGCAATCTTCAGTGATATGCCTGCTTCCACCTTCCCATTACCGAGGTTACCAGGGTGTGCCAACATGCCCAAAATATTTCACTGTTTAGGTAGGTTTGGAGGATTACTGAATTCATGTCCTGAGGTTTACATGCCAGTTTCCTGTGGTGGAATATTAGTTTAAGGTATGTTACATTTGTTTATGCTTTTGAACATTTGTTTGATGATACAAAGACATATTTCATTCTTTTATATTGCATTTGTTTAACTCTGTAAAGCTGTGTTACTTTGCCTAAAATACCTGATTGGTCTAATAAAGAGCTGGACATCCAATAGCCAGGCAGGAAAAGGGATAGGCAGGGCTGCCAAGCAGAGAAAATGAATAGGAGGAGAAATCCAGGCTCGACAGAAGAGAGAGGAAAGAGGAGAGAGAAAAGGAGGAGAAGAGCACACCAGGAGCCAGCCACCCAGCCATAGAGTCAGCCATTGAGTAAGAGGGAAAGAAAAATATATAGGAAAAGAAGTTTAAAACCCAGAGAAAAAAATGTGCTTAAAGAGAAACTAGATAATTTAAGTCAGAAAAGCTGGCTACAAACAAGCCAAGCTAAGGTCAGGCATCATTCATAAGTAAGAATAAGTCTCCATGTATTTATTTTGGAGCTAGGTGGTAGGCCCCCAAAGAGTTAAAAACAGACAAAAAATACCGACCCCAAAACATTACAGTTTTCCACCTGAACTATTACCCCAGCTCCCAAAACACCTTTAAAAAAATCTAATCTGATAGCTTCATTTACTATCAGTAAAATCTTGGCGATCTCTGTGAAGATTTTTCTTCTTTCTCCTTGGCAGAGTGATGCTGTAATATGTACTCCAGGAGCTCAATTTAAAGATGAACCTCTGACAGAGGTAAAGGGAGAAAGTCAGTGTGAATGGCAGTTTCAGGTATGGTAGCCTAGAGGCCTGACTACTGGGCTGTTGTTTTGCCTTTATCTAGTTTTTATATTTTTCACCTATAGAATGGAAAACAATACTATAAAGTCCAAATCTCAGTTGGGATTTTGAACACATGTCAAGATTTTATTTATTGTTTAACAGCAGGTCAAACCTCTGAGAAAGCCAATATCCAGTGGTCTCTGTGGAAATACTTGCAGAAGGCCAGACAAAAAAAATAATGTTTGCTTAAAAACAATTAGGATATTTAGGTTATCTATTACTGAGTATTTGGTTAAAGATTATGAGATTTAAGGTAAGATAACTGGGTACGTTGAATTTCATAGTGTACTTTACACTGTTAAAATATAAATGTATGTTTATAAAGTGAAATTGGAACTTAATGAATATTTTAATGTAGGTTCATTGCACAAGAATTAAGAAAAAGAGAAGCTCTTAGAAGAAAGTAAAGTGCACCCACAAACATGGGTGTGGTCTTTTCACAGAAGAAAGATAGAAAATGAGATGCACCCAAGTGGGGTTAGACCCTCAAGCAAAAATCATGGAATAATGTAATTTGTTGTTGTTGTTTTTGAGACAGGATTTCTTTGTGTAACCTTCCTGGCTGTTCTGGTCCTATCTTGCTCTGTAGACCAGGTTGGCCTTGAACTCATGGAGGTCTGCCTGCCTCTGCCTCCCCAGTGCTGGGATTAAATGCATCCACCACCACGCCCAGCCAACAAAAGGGTAGATTTTTTAAAGCAAAAATTATACACAGTTTTTTTCATTGTTACTAGATATTTCGTCCAAAGCTTTAATTTCCCTCATGCACACATATTCTACTTCTGATCCAGTTTGGGGAAATTATTTATAAATCCTTAGGTAATAAGGTTGTTGGAGCCCAACAGCACAGTTCAATTGCCAGGGCAGTCAAAATCAGGCATTCTTTATCTGCATCCCTAAACACCGCAAAGAAGGAGCCAGTTTGTGAACCCTTCTTAACTTCTCTACTCAGATAAACTAATTTCATGGTCCCTTCCTTTGTTTTTGTGCACGTGTGTAGGTATGTGTGGTATATGAGCACATGTATGTGAGTCTATATCCCCATGCATATACATGTATGATCCAGAGAAAGATGTTGGATATCTTGCTCTATCACTCTCTACATTATTTCTTTGAAGCAGGGTTCAGTCTCTTACTGAACCCAGTTGGGCTGACAGCCAGCAAGCTTTAGTGATCCCCCTGACTCTACCCCTCACAGGGCTAAGTTACAGGTGAGTGCATGGTTATTCTTGGGTGCCAAGGATTCAAACTCAGGTCTTCATGCTTGCATAGCAAGTCACTAAGCCATCTCCCCAGCCCCCATGGTGTTCCCCTTTTCCTGTGATTTCTGTTTACCATGAATTGAAGAATCTTCAGTACCACAGGCTCCTGCCACCCTGATATCCTGCATAATGCAGTCACTCAACAACAGACTGAATCTTTTGAAACCACGAGTGACAAGAGTTTTCCCTCCTTTAAGTCTGTCTGATGTCTTGGTCATAGTTCTTTGAATGTAGTTTACACTCTCCTTCCTTACAGTACCATCTCTTCACTGTTCAGTCTCCCATTCACATTCTACTGTGTGACTCAGGAGCAGTCAGGTAGGTGAAGTAGAAGCTGGCTACACTGTGTCTTACTGGCAAGGCCTAGCTCAAAAGAAGGCAGTTCAGCTGGCTTTTACTCACCTGAGTATGTGTTCATTCACCCCATCAGCATCATCTATTGTAGGCTGGGATGTAGCTATGTTGGAAGAGTATTGGTCTAGTATGTATGAAGCCCTATTGTGTAAATGGAGGCAGAGTCTGTCTGTCCTGACCATCCAGTAAACACACAAGAAGCTTATATTAATTACAGAATGCTTGGCCAATAGCTCAGGCTTATTACTAACTAGCTCTTGCATTTAAATTAACCCATTTCTATTAATTTATGTTTTGCCACATGGTCCATGGCTTTACTGGTCCTCTGGCATCTTGCTTCTTGGGCATCTTGCTTCTTGGGCAACTTGCTCACGTGTCTCTTGACTCTGCCCTCTTCATCCGAGTCCTCAATTTGATTGGCCTGCCTAATTTTATCCTGCCTTGCTGTAGGCCAAACAACTTCATTATTAACCAATGAGAGTAACATATATTCACAGCACACAGAAGGATCATTCCACAGCACTATTGTTCACTTTCTAGTCCCACATAAACTGGGCCTGGTGGCAGAAGGAATGGAAGTTTGAAGTCATTCTGAGATGTATAACAATTTCAAGGCCAGCCAAGACTGGGATAAATGAGACCCTGTCTAAAAACACTCAGTGAACTGGAAGAATAATAGAAAAAAAAACAATGAAATAGTCATTTATTAAACGCTTATTCTATTTGTTATTTGGGGAATGTTTGTGAATTCATTAATTTATTTTAACCTCATCATAATGATTATCATAATGATTTAGCCAACATAAACTATTGATGTAGGAAAAAGGTTTATTTAGTAGTTTTAGAGGCTATGAGTCCAGGTGGCTCAATGTGAGCTTTTCCTTGGCTTCATCTCCTCATGGGGTAGATAGAAATGCATGAGCACATGAGAAAACTAGCAAGTGAGGACATATTGAAGCAGGAACAGGCTGGACTTGCTTCTGTTATAACAATGTTCCCCTGAGAACTAAGGGGCTAATGAGAGCTGCCTCCTGAGAATACATTCTCCACGACCCGAGACCCCACCAGGCCCCACTCCAGTTTCACCACCTCCCAATAGTACCACTTTAAGGACAAAACATTCTATCACTTCATACCACTGTGGGACAACAACACAAAATCCAAATCATAGCAGTGACATAGACAGCAAGCAGCACCTTGTGGATCTTAGGTTATTTAACAAGGGGGGCAGATAACAAATCCTAAACATCATACACAGATAGGCACAGCTTCCAGAGTGTTGTTGGAGAAACGTGAATGAGAGCTGGGGAGATGGCTCACAGGACAAAGTCTTACAAGCATGAGGACCTGAGTTAGATCCCCTTGCAAGCATGAGGACATGAGTTTGATCATAAATTAAGTCAGAGGTGACGGTACACACTTACAATCCCAGCATTTGGGAGGTGGAGAAAGGTAGATATCTGGAACTCACAGGCTAGGCTACCTGGCCATTTGATGAGTTCTAAGCCAATGAAAGACCTAGTCTCAAAATCAAAGCAACACAACAACAACAAAATAGAAAAACAAAACTCCAAACCATTTAACCATTAACCAATGAAATGAACAAAAATGAATAAACTACACACACACACACACACACACACACACACACACACACACACACACAATGGGGGGGGCAGAAAGAGAGAGAGAAAAAAATATAGAAACAAAAAGAGATTATAATAAACAGCACCTATGGAACATTAGCAGTCAAGGTTATCATTTGATTTGCCCTCCACATGCCAGAGTTCATATTCACATGCACCCATTTGTATGTATTTACACAGAAAGAAAGAAGAAGGGGGAGAGAGGAGGAGAGAGGACAGGGGAGGAGAGAAAAGAAAGAACAAAAAAGAAAATAAAAGGAAGAGCAGGAACTGAAGACACTGCTCAGAAGTTAAGAGTTCATATTGCTTTTCCCAGCAGTATGGAGCGGCACACAACTCTCTGAAACTAAGGTACCAAGGGATGCAACACCCTATTCTTGCTTCCTCCACAGGCAACTACACTCATGTACACTTACCCAGTCTCTCTCTCTCTCTCTCTCTCTCTCTCTCTCTCTCTCTCTCTCTCTCTCTCACACACACACACACACACACACACACATACACACACACACATTCACAATTAAAGATAAAAGTAAACCATTAAGTAAATAGCAAATTATTAAACCCACAAAAAAGTTTTAAAAGACAGAACTGGGACGGTGAAAGTGGGTTGGAGGTACTCAGTGGCAACACGTTAGAATTTGAAATAGCATGATGGTAGGTAGCGTCCTCATTGAGAAGGTGACATATGGGCAGACATGAGAAGATCAGGAGTGGGTCCAAGTATCTAGAAGAGTTTCCTATGCAGTAGCCATAGTGTCAAGTCTGACAATGGAGTATCCCTAACACGCTTTAGGGAAAACCAGGATGACAACAGGGTCGGAGAACACATAGAAAAGAGAGAACAGAGGAGGTGAGCTTAAAGAGTTAGGTGGGTGCAGTGTAGGTCAGTAGGAACCAGTTGACTTTTTCAGCTTATTTTAGCAGAAGAAAACAGATTCACTGAAGATGATTGGAATGCATTGTTCTTCAAGTCAGGGAAGCATCTTCTCTGCTTTTGAGTGGTGAGTAAGCAGAGAAGTCAAGGGTGTAAGCTATCTTATAACCACAGCTGTTCCTGTGAGAGATCCTCGTGATTCACACCCGTATAGCATCAGGGAAGCCAGGGAAAGTAGTCAGATCCAGGCAGACTCCAGAGATATAGGCAGCAGGATTTGTTTACATCACCAAGGATTTGAGGTAAGGATGCTGCAACTCTCAAAAAGTGTTGTAATTAGCTTTCTCTTGCTATGGAACAACACAGTAATAGAAGGCAACCTGAGGAGGAAAGGGTTTTGTTTGCTTGTTTGTTTGTTTACATGTTGCAGTTTATCATTGAAGGAAGCCAAGGCAGAAACTCAAGCAGGGTGGGAACTGGGAGGCAGGAATGATAGCAGAAGCAGAGACCATAGTGGAATGTCGCTTATTGACTTGCTTCCCATGGATTTCTATACCTGTTTTTTCTTTTTGTTATCTAGGACCACTTTCCTAGAGGTAAAACAGCCCAAAGTGTACTGATCCCTTCCACATCAATCATTTACCAAGAAAATGCCCTACTGACTTACTTACAAGACAATCAGTTTGGGGCAATTTCTCAATTGATGTTCCCTCTTCCCAAATGACCCTAGCTTGTGCTAAGTTGCAAGACAATCAGTTTGGGGCAATTTCTCAATTGATGTTCCCTCTTCCCAAATGACCCTAGCTTGTGCTAAGTTG
>CABHPQ010162555.1:0-26017 GCA_902168405.1 Peromyscus aztecus
TAAAATGGTTGACTGATGATACACACATGATCTCTGCATACTGGAGCAGGTGCAGACTCTCCTGTCTTTCCATCATAATCACCACATCTACATCGATCTTTCTACAAATGAAGAGTTTGGGAGTAAAAAGCGTCATCTGTTTCTTTCTTGGCAATGATGTTACATATCAGGCTTTTGTTGTCAATCATTCCAGTTCAAAGTCTCCAATCCCTATTTTGTCTTATGCACTTGCATCCTGCATTCTGTTTCCTCTCTAGTCAACCCTCCTTAGGCCTACAGCCATGCAGAATATCTGCTTGAAATGTACATGCTGCCTTTCCTGTTATCCTGCTTCTGTCTCCAGATGTTGGAGAATGACCTTCCCATCAGTTTTCTGCATGTAATTATTGCAAATAGTTAGAATGAATTTTTAAAGAATTTCCTAATTCAAATTAATTATGAGTTATTGGGAATATGTGTATTTATTTTTTTCAGAGATACAACAAAACAATGTTTTGAGTCAAAGAAAAAAATGCATGATACAAAAATAAAAACCACAATCATTGTATATAGGACCATTATTTCTAATGAACATTGCTATTGTAGTTTTCAGTTGTTGATTATGCATTAGGATTTATAATTAACTCCAAGAAAGGATCCATATGTTAGAATTATTTTAGATTAGTGACAGTTATGACCTCAAAAGGGTTTATCTCAGCCTTTTAATCACTGATGTGGCATAGTTTGTGTTGTCTCTGTATTTTTCATTTTCTAGCAATAAAATGTTTAAGTAGTCCTGATAGTAGAAAGTTTTACCCAAGAGAATAAAAAGTATGGTGACTTCAAGCTAGCTGACCCATTTCTCTTCATATGTATACAACATGCAAATTGCTGGTAACACGGTAAAAGTATCTAGGTATGTCAGTAGCTGTTTCAATTCCCATGTACAGCATGGAATCTGAACAGACAAGAACTTGAAGGATGGAAGTCATAGGTTCTTTTACAGCAAACTCCAGAAATGGCTAAATAAGAGGACTCATTTACTCTATGATCTCTTAGTTTCTCTTACACAGACAGACAGACTGACAGACAGAAACACACACACTCACACACACACACACACACACACACACACACACATCAGCATAGGTCTTAGAAGCTATAAAAGTATCAATTACCAAACTCTTAGACAAAAGTACATTGTTTATGGTATAGTCTCAGAATCAAGAAACATTTAAAACAAAATGAAAGAAATTAAAGTAAAATGAGCAAAAGAGGCAAAAAGAGCTTTGATTTTAGACTGGTGGTTCTCATCCTGTGGGTTGTGATCCCTTTGTAGGTTGAATGACACTTTCACAGGGGTCACATTTCATACATCCTAAATAGCAGATATTTACAAAACAATTCACAACAGTAGCAAAATTACAGTTATGGAGTATCAATGGAAATGATTTTATGGCTGGGGGTCACCACAACATGAGGAACTATATTAAAGGGTCACAGATTAGGAAGGTTGAGAACCACCATTTTAGAGCAGTGGAAAGGACTTCTAGGGTAGTTTCCTGTCTTATCAATAGACTTGTGGTTATAGTGACCTGAAGTTCCAGAAAGCCAAAGAAAAGTGACTGCTAAATATTCTCCAGTCAGATTAGATACAGGTTTGGTTTCACTGTATATGTCTGTGTGAGAGGAAATGTTCACTCTGCATTGATGATGGCAAGAGAGCGAGCCAGATAAAGACTGAAATGTTTCACAGAGAAACATCAAGGTAATCTGGGACACAACTGGTATTTTTCTTCAGAATTACACCATTCAACACATGTTCCCTGGTTGGTCCCAACATTTGAAATGAAATGTTCATCAAATTAATACAAAAAAAAGTGGAAAATATTATTGAAACAACCATTCAGCTCTGTCAGGAAGGAAAGATCCAACAAGGGCACAGTGGTGTTCATCTGTAGTTACAGCACCCTGAAAGTTCATGCAGAAGGATCAGAAGTTTAAGACCACTCTAGGCTACATAGGAAGTTGGAGGACAGACTGGGCAATATGGGCTCCATCACAAAGAACCAAAAAGAAGACCTGCAGAGATGGCTCAGTGGCTAAGCAGATTCCCTGAGTTCCATTCCCATCCCAGAATCAGGAGGATCTGATAACTCTGCTCTCCAGGGGCTCCTGCACTTAAATGCATATCCACCCCACCCCCAACACACACAAGTAATTAGAAATAAACTAATTACTTTTAAAATGATAAGACATGTGCAGGTGAAGTTGGCATACGTTAAAATACAATCTCAGTCTTAATCATCCCCTTTGCCTCATAAAACACCAACCACTTAGTGCTACTACCATTTGAGAGTGGGGGCTGTGGTAAGGACACAAGCTGTAGTTCAAATATATGATTCATTTTTTGGATTATCTCTAGTTAACTTATTTCTTTGGAATGAATTGTGCACAGCAGCTGGTTAATTAATGAGTCTAAAGACACGGGTGTGAAACACTTGGCCTTACAGCGTTCCCTCTTTAATAGAAAATACATCTTGAACATTCAGTGTGCTTGATTAGCCTTCCCAGTTAGAAAATCCTGTTTTCAGCCACATGTGGTGAGGTTTAAATACTTTTTCCCTGCCCTTAGGGGTTTGATATTCTTAATGACTAATTGTTTTTCTGCAAAAGAAAAGGGAATGTAATGTTTTCTTTTTTTTTTTCCTTTTCCCTTTTTTCAGTAGGGCACACAGTTTAGGTAACAATTGCAAATCTAATTTGGACACTTAAAGTAAAAATCGGCTTTCTTTTAAATTCAGTGTGTTAATAATGTGATCAAGACTTTCCATACATTCAATGCAGTAGAAAAATAAGCAAGAATCATCTCCCATGGTCTTTGCTCCTCCAACATTTGTCATGCCACTAGGGAGATATTCCCAAGGAACACAATTATAACAGTATTTAAAAATTTCATATATTAAATACAAAAATGTTAAGTTTGAGGTAAGAATAGGTAGCAGGTTGAAAATAGAGGCATTCTAGAACTCAGTTGACACAGGACAGATATCCGTTTACAATGGTAATGAATAATTAAGTGCACTTTTTTCATTTTAGGAAATCACAATTCCACTTGCTAAAAAGTAAAACTAGATAATTGTTCAAAGGCCAAACCACAGCTCGTGAATTTTCAAAAAAACAAAAAAAAGAAGAAGATTTAGTTAAAAAATGAGAAGAAAACGAAGATCATTTCCAAGGACTTTGAGTGTAACCTGACCACAAAGGGTCATGGTTGTCTTATAAAAATATTTTTTCACTAAGTATCTTTGTCACAATTTTAATCATGTCTAACATGGCATCTATAACAAGTGACCTCACATGATTATTCATTTAGCAAATGAAGATGTTCATAGTCTTTTCTCTATCAATTTCTCAAGCGTTGATCCTTTGTAACATGAAATGTATTTTGGATATGATCTAAGGAGATTTTTCCAAGTCTAATTAAAGAATAGTAGAACATGCACAGAGATCACACTGAAGTTTTCCACAAAAATGTGCAAGGCTGTGGAGAAGGCACAGTGGTTAAGGGCACAAGCTGCTCTTGCAGAAGACCTAGGTTCACTTTAGTACTCACATGGTGCCTGTAACTCCAATTCCATGGATCTTATGCTTGCTAGCCTCTATATGAACCATGTATGAATGTGGTACACAGATGAGCATGCATGCTGGAAAAACAAAACACTCACATACAGAAAATATAATAAATAAATCTAAAAAGAAATAACTCAAGAAGTACAAAGCTATGCTGAATCAGATTTGTGTTGAGCACTGAATTCATGGATGAAAAGTATACAGGTGCTGAGGAAACTCAAGCCTCTCTTATTACAACAACCACACATCTTAAAGTTTTATTTCAGAGCCAAAATTACTGGAAAGAATGTAATTGTGGATACTAATTAGAACTTTAGATTGGTGATGGATAATACAAGGCAATGACATTGTAATCTTAAGCAATGGTAGATTACAAATACTTTTATATAGCAGAGCAAAAAGAAAAAAGAAACAGACCAAAATGACACCAGAGCTCTTGATGCAGTTATAACAATAGGTTCCTACTATTTTAGAAAACTTGTGAGAGAATATAATCTCATGCTATATCTAAAATTACTTGTTGTACTTTGTAGTGACACCGTGTCATTTGTCTCTTTAAATATGTACATTAACTTTTGCAATACAAAAGATGACAACCAAGAAAAACAATAGCATAAGGAATGGGGAGGGAGTAGTTAATGGAAGTTTAATTGAATCAATAATTTGGATACTGTGATGTTTAATTTGATTGTTGACTTGGTGCTACTGAAAATAACCTAGGTCATGAAAGTTTGTGAGTCTCTCTCTCTCTCTCTCTCTCTCTCTCTCTCTCTCTCTCTCTCTCGCGCGCGCGCGCGCGCGCGCGTGTGTGTGTGTGTGTGTGTGTGTGTGTGTGTGTGTGTGTTCCCAGAGAGATTTTAATGAGGGAGAAGACCCACCCTCAACGTAGATCAACATAGGTCTCAGAATGAATAAAAAAGACAACAGGACCTGAGCAACATCATGTGCCTCTCTGTACTGGCTTTACAATGAATACAATGTGATCAGGTCACCTCAAGTGTCTGAAGCCAATCTTTCCTTGACATGATGGAGTATACCTTCTAATTGTAAACAAAAATGAACCCTGCCTTTCTTGATGTGCTTTTATTCAGGTATTTTGTTACAATTATAAGAAAATGAACTAAATTATTTTACCCTCTATTCTTTGTCAATAATATAGGTTTGTAAAAGCATAGAAAAAAATGAGTACCAAAAAAAATCAGTGTAAAAAGAAATGATCTCTTTACTCACAAAACTGGCTTAATAAATGTATGCATGTGATGACTGTAGATACAAATATACTTCCTGATTATTTGAATTGGACTCTCAATGCATAATTGTTGAATAATTGGCAGATCTGATCTGCCTAGAATGTGTATTATTTCTGGTCAATACTGGGTAGTCAACAGGGTGGTCCACATCTTAATCCTGGGTAAAGTGTTTCTGGTTGAACAGAATATTTACCTAACAACCTGCTTTCTACACACCCTCCATCATCTTTCTTCTCTTTATGTAGTCATATTTGCTTTGATTTCCTCATACAATCAGGGTATCCCCAATGCCTTCTCCTCTCTAAGACATGACTTTATTACAAATTATAGTCCCTCTTTGAAACAAGTAGAAGTGTCTAGAGATCTTTGATGTCACACACTCAAATGAGAAAAAAGTAATGGTGGCCAGGTTATAAAAGAGGACACAAGAAATAATTGTCACTGTGTTAAAAATAACAAAATTTACTCATAGACTTTTGGAATTCAGCATAATAGGCTGACTAGTACTCCTGTCTTAGGCCACCCACCTCTTCTCTCTGATTAGGTGTTACATCTTTGCTTCTGAGATAAGACTGCATGAGTCAATAAAAGCAAAAATAGAAAAGCTGAAATTTCTAAAATGTCACACCAAGGAATTATTTTTAAAAGCCTGGAAACAATTTTTCCATGCAAAAGTTTGTACTCAGCTAACCATAATTAAGGAAATGAACCTAACATCTAGCACACATTTTTAAATAGTATATGTTTAGTAACTCATATCCAGTTGATAGAATGTTTATACTTTACCTTTCAAAGGAATTAGAAAGTAAAATTAAGAGCTTGCAGAACACAATTATTAAAATAGTAAAGTAAATACGGTTTCCTTGTAACAGACAAACTGTTGTCATGAACTCCAAAGCACAAGGGCTGATGTCCTGGTTAGTTTGATGTCAACT
The DNA here is from genome assembly GCA_902168405.1 of Peromyscus aztecus. NCBI lineage: Eukaryota > Metazoa > Chordata > Mammalia > Rodentia > Cricetidae > Peromyscus > Peromyscus aztecus. The sequence goes on from CABHPQ010162555.1 coordinate 5,798, forward strand.
TTACAGAAGCAAGTGTCTTCTGAAAAGAGGAAACCTCTATTGAGGAAACACCTCCGTAAGATGTGAGTGTATGGCATTTTCTTAATTGGAGATTGATGGCAGTGGTCCTCATCCATTGTGGGTGGTGCCACCACGTGTAGTGGTCCTGGGTTCTATAATAAAGTAGCCTGAGTAAGCCATGAGGAGAAAGCCAGTAAACAACACCCCTCCAGGCCTCTGCATCAGCTTCTCTCTCACATTTCTGGTCCTGTTTGAGTTACTATCCTGGTACCTTCAAGGATGAATGACAATATGGAAGTGTAAGGCAAATAAACCCTTTCCTCCCTGAGCTGCTTTTGGTCATGGTGTTTCATCATATCAACAGATAAATATGGCAACTGGTTAAGGTAACTCATGAGTAGCATGTTAGTTTTAAGGCAAACAATGACAGAGAAATCAGACCCTAAAATTTTGTGATTTAGGTCAAAGCAGAGATCAGGGTAAACTTCATAAATAGTGTGCACTTCTTGAAATCTGAATTTTGTGAGATATTGACTCCTTCTCAATATCGTTTCCTAGATAGCATTACTTTGATGATGAGTTTGAGAACTACAGTATTTGGGTTGTATTGTTTTTTATGTTATAGGAGAGGATCTTGAAATCAAAGTAAGTGGTATTTAGAAAGGTTATGTAGCTCAGAAGTGATAAAAGGCAAACACACACTGGGCTCCAAAGCCAAGTTCTGGTTCTGCAGTTTTGAGGATTTGCATATTGTCACTGTTTAAACAGACTTTTGTAGTTGTTTTGCCTTCATGTTTAGAGCTTAGAGTACTCTTCAGTTTTGAAACTGAATCCAGAAGATGGCCATTATCAAAAACTGAACACACAGATTAGGAAACTGTAATGAGGCAGTTTCAGGATCTAAAGTAAATAATTTTGGGTATTCTGTTGAGCTTTATCCTAAGTCATGGTACCTTCCTTCTCAGAAGCCATTCTCTCTTCATTTCCATGCTGCCCTTGTTCTCCTTAGGTAAATAAGAAAAAAAACTGATTAATCAAACATTTCCTTTAAATCTCCTGTGCTCTACCCTTAGAATCAAAAGCTACAAATTCAGTTTGTCAAAACATAAGCAGAGGTTGAATGTCAAGGGCTTGAGTAAAATTGAGTCCCGCACCATCCCATGGCACACTGAGTAAAAAGAGTAGCTCTAGTATGTGTCCTTAAACTGCCCAAAAGTTTGATTCCCATATTTCTTAACAGTCTTGCTAAATCCTGATAGGGAAAAACTTGTGAGTGCTCTAAATATCCAGCAGGAAATCACGTGTCTACTCCCCAGGTGATATTAGGGCTTCTAGTGGATGAATGGTGTTCTAAGGCTGTGACAAATATAAGCCATTCTTCAAATTTTGAAAATAAGATCTGCCAACATGTACACATATGTATGTCAGCACAGGTGACATTTCATTTTCTGCCCTGATTCAATTACTCAATGGGCATTAAAATTAGATAAACAACATTTTTATTTCTGAAACAATGTCTCATGTCACACAAAAGACTTGAATTCACCTTATACACAGAGATGACATTGAATTTATGACCCTATCTCCATCTCTTAAATGCTGAGATTGCTGTGGTATGCCACTGTGCCTGGATGATACAGTACTGGGGATCAAACACCGAGCTTTGTGTATGGTAAACAAACACTCTATCAACTGAGCTACACTCCCCACCTCATTATGACAATTTTCACAAATGCCAACATGCCAATTTTATTTTCAGACATGGTTAAATTATATTGACATTAGAAATTTTCTAAACTTAGAAGATAACAAAATCTTTAAATCAATCAATTTCTTACTTAACATGACCATGGACTGGGCCTATATATCCTGCCTCAGTTTCCCTGGCTATTCATGGTTATAGAAAGTTGACAGAACAATTGTTCAGAATTTAATAAGAACCACAGTAGCTCTTCAAAAGCAATATAACTTGGCAGTCTGAAACAGCAACTAGATATAAAAATTATAAAAATGTTTACAGTTTATTTCTACTTAAGATTCTTCAAGGTCATAAGACAGAAAGAAATATGATAGATTTTATTAATTCAATTTAGGAGATGGGGGAAATGAGGCATGGGAAATTTTAGTTATCCACTCTCACTTTTTTGTTTTACATAGTTTTATAAGATGCAAAATACCAAATAATGCACCTTGCAGTCAAGCACTTAAAAGATTATGCTGTGCAGAACCCTACTTTGAGGGGATATTAAAAGCGCCTAAATAAGTTTGGAAGACACTAGCTTGAATATAATTAAACTCTAATGTGGGGGGTCCTAAAAAAGATATGCTAGACTGAATTGCTTTTTATCTTTTTTAGCTAGAGGAATTGGCAATGCTTCACAGATGAGCAAGGACAGAAAATAACCTTGAAAAACAGTTCTTGTTTTCCAGTTTGTGCAAATAAAAAGTTGGATGTTATTTTTAAAAATAAAAAATCCTCTTTATTTCCCTGACCAAAAATTAATATTTCAAAACAAACATTTAACGGTGGTAGTCAATGAACTTAAAGGCTGAATCTAATGTTGGAGGATTTGGTCAACATGGAACCATAAATGCATGAGTGGATAGATGGTGTCTTGGTTCTGTGAATTGTCTAAGTTTGAAGACGGGTGGGTGTTCTCAGGAATGCTTAGCTGCTTCACCAGTGGGGTTTTTTTTTTTTTTTTTTTGAGACAGGATTTCTCTGTGTAGTTTTGTGCCTTTCCTGGAACTCACTTTGTAGACCAGGCTGACCTCGAACTCACAGAGATCCGCCTGGCTCTGCCTCCCGAGTGCTGGGATTAAAGGCGTGGGCCACCACCGCCCGGCACCAGTAGTTTTATGTGTGAACTCAAATTACTGAATGTAAAAAGGTATGCCATTCAAACTTCCACACACCATTTTTTAATTTAAAAAATTCGACAATATACTTTATTATATTCTTTTCCTTCCTCACCTCCTCTAGATCCTCACCTTCCTCCACACCTAACATCTTACACGCCCCCCCTACCCTGTCTAACTCCTCCTTCCATGTAGAGGAATAACACCTGTTGTTTCATACACTTAGTACACATCTCCAGAAATAAGCTCACAGATTGCTTGGATCTTTATTTCTTAATAGGCAAAAATATCTAATGGAGTCTAGCTCTCATCACTCGACTGAGAACCCTGTCTACTTCATCAGAGGTTTTCAGTGTCCCTGGGTTCTGAGCCCTCTATTCCAGAGTGAGGGTTTTAACATGCATCACTACATGCCTACTGCAAAGCATTACTACAACATCACAATGCCATATATATCATCATCATGTTAGGTAAACAAATGGGCCCTTAGAAAGAGTGAGAGCAGGAAGAGCAAGAACACAGAGAGACAAGTCTCTGACCTTAGGGAAGGAAACTATCAGCCTGCATAAGGGATGACTGTCTCATCCTGTTATGGCTACTAGGGAGTCCAAGATGCCCCTATTCTCTTTCCTGCAGGTTTTACTTTCCAAGAACATTGCTATACTTTTATATTGAAGGAAAACAAGCAGGCTGAATTCTCCTTCCTGGAGTGAATATATCAGCTCTTAAAAAATCTTGGGCACAATGGAGAATGGGGTCCAGGCTCCTTTATTATTCTAAATGCTGATTATTATATGAAATTTTTAAATTAAATTGTAAATGTGACAAATAAACCTTCAATTTTTCTTTCATGTAGACCTCTTTCAATTCCTCAAACACACAAACTTGCTCTGCTGGCATTGAAATATAAAATGTGCCCTTTTTCCAAATATTCCTTTATGGCGTACTGTAAAGTTACCGACAATCACACATATAACGTTAATAAGAACTCTCAGAAGTAAAGGATTTGAAAAATAAAACCCACAAAATCACACAATGACACCATTGTCAGGTACAGGTCAGGGGAACCTGGTAATATTTGCTTGAGTTATACATTCAGCAAACATTGAGGTTGTATATGTGGGTCATGGTCAGTGTCATGGGAAGTCTAATGTGTTGTCAAGATAGATGTGACTCTTCAGGGGTTGGAGTTTAAAACATTGCCCTTGACCGGACAGAATGGAGTCAGGGTAAGATGAGGACAAGTTGGTGCTATCTCTGTCATTTCTCTATTCACTGTGCAAAGCATCTTAGGATGTATATTTTAGTAAGTGATGGAGTCATTATTCTTATGGAGTTCTCTGTAAGACATTGGGGGAAGCTATGCACAGCATTTGTCCCAATAACTTCTATGGCTTGAATTTAAAGACATTCTTTCCCCATCTTTTTTATGGCATCAAAGTGCTCAGATTCTTTTCTCTACTTTCTTTCTAGTCTACTTTTTCCATACTAGAACACAGAATGAATTCATAGCTAAGTATGTGTGTATGTCTATGTACACATTTTTCTGAACACCAAGCTTGTGGTTAATTCTGTTATTTACACAATCTGGGTGCTCTCTGATTCAATTCATTCCTTCTACTATCTACTTGGAAATACCCTCTGATCCAACAGTGTGAGAGCTCAACCTGTAAGACCTGCCATCAAATCCAGATGAATGAGCTGGCTGTAAATTAGGCTTCCCACAAGTTATTATTTGAGTCCAATTAATTAATGGAAGTATCTCACAAAACTCTGGGAGATACATATAATTGCCATTTAGTGTAAAATATGTGTTTAAGAATCCAGCAGATATAGCCAATCATATTAACAGATACATAGATCCCAGTATAGAAGGACTCCCAAAAGCAGTTTCACCCCGTAGGAGTTAGGGTTTTCCATGCTCCCAGCACAGGCAGGTGTTCTTCAAAACCAACAAGACAACAAAAATAGGCTTTGTGGTTATCTTTTAAAAATTATTTATTTGAAATTTTAAATTGCATGAGCACAGTCAAGTGAATCACCGGTTATTAGTAATCACCTTTGTCTTCGGTCACGATCCTTTCTCTGACTGAGCATCACAAACTTCTAACAACCCTCTGGTCTCTGAAGTAGCAGCCTCACTTCAAGACAAGACATTTTGTTTTTCTCAGACAATACAATGGTTCATGGGGTTACACACTAGGAAATGAGAATAAAAACCAAATACAAACATACATGCTTAGCAATCTCTCTCCTTTTTCTTCTTCTCCTTCAAAGTAGCATTTCTTACTCTTGAGTTTCATCTCAGAAGCACTTTCCATTCTTTCTATACTAACCGCTATATGTCTCAACATTACCTACACTCACTTGAGTGAGAGATGTTTGATGAAATTATTGAGTCATTACTAGCCGTTTGGTATGCATTCTGAGATATTGCAAATACACCATTTTTAATTGAATTTGATGTGTATAATGTGTGTATAGGTGATTTTGTATAAGTGTGCATGTGAATGTACAGGTGTCCGTAGCTACATGTAATATGTGGCAACTAGAGGTTGATGGCCAGTGTCATTTTCAGTTTATTTCTACCATTTTTTTGAGACAGTGTCTCTCACTGAACCTACAGCCACTGTTTAGGCAAGCCTGGCTGGTCATCAGTACCTCAGGACCCTCCTACTGCTTCTGCCCTATGATGGAGTTGCAGGTTCTCATTGGCATGCCTAGTTTTACAGGTGATCTGGGAATCTGAGTACAGGTTTTCTTACTTGTACAGCAAGTACTTTACCAACAAAGCCCTTATTCCCAGTCCCCAGATATGTCATCTCTAATTTTGACTATAGTACAAGCGAGTAGACATTATAATGATTTCATTTTCTGATGCAAGATGTAAGAATCATTGAGATAATTTATTTTTTTGAAAATCATGGTCCAAGGAGTTGACTTCTTTACACTCAGGACTGTAGCTCTTTTTCCATACACTTTCTGTTCAGCGCTCACATTTTCCATCTGACTGATTCTTTCTTATATTCATTGTTTTGTCTGCTTGTTTGTTTCTGACTCCTGGATCTGAGACCTACAAACAAAAGTTCAAACAAAACAAAACAAATCCACACACACAAGATGCAAGAAATTAACAGCATAGCACAGAGACAGTCCACCAACTGGGAGAAAATCTTTACTAACTTCAGACAAGGTAATATCTAAAATAATGTAGAACTGCAAAGATTAAATACCAAAAAAAAAACCCAAACTAATAGTCAACAAATGAGTTACTGAAACAAACAGACAATTCTCAAAATAACAAACACAAGTAGCCAATGAGAATTTTAAAAATTGTTCAACAGCCTCATCATTAGGGAAATGCAAATTACAAGTAATGTGAGATACCACCACAACCCATCAAAATGGCTATCATTAAGAAACCAGGCTGAGCTCCAGGAGTCCAGTTGAAGAGAGGGAAGAAGGATTATATGAGCAAGAGGGGTCAAGAACATAGTGGGGAAATCTACAAAGAAAACTGAACCAAGCTCCTGGGAACTCATGAACTGTAGACCCACAGCTGTGGAGCCTGCATAGGACCAGACTAGGCCTTCTGTGTACAGGAGACAGTAGTGTAGTTTGGTCCCTGACAGTGGGATCAGGATGAGTCCCTGGTGCATGAACTGGCTTTTTGCAGCTCATTACCTATGGTGGGACACCTCGCTCAGCCTTGATGCAGTGGGGAGGAGCTTGGTCCTGTCTCAACTGAATGCACCATACTTTACTGGCTCCCCTTGGGAAACCTTACCCTTTCAGAGGAGGGGATGGGGGGGAGGTAAGGGGAAGGCTCGGGGGGAGCAGGAGGAGGGATGAGAGGGGGATCTGTGGTTGGTATGTAAAATGAATAAATAAAATTCTTTAAAAAATTCTGACAACAAGTGCTGGAGAGGATGAGGGGTAAGAGGAGCCCTTATTCATAGGACCATTCATAGCTATTGCACTCCTGGCCATCTATCCAAAGACTCTACATTCTGTCACAGAGATATGTGTAGATTCATATTTATTATTGCTTTAGTCACATTAGCAAGGTAATGGAACTAGATTAGATGTTCAACAGAAAACTGAACCATGAAAATGTGGTACACATACACAATGGAATCTTATTCTGCCACAAAGAAAAGTAAAATTATGAAATTCACAGAAAGATGGATGGATTTAGAAACTACAATATTAATAAAGGTGATGCCAACTTAAAAGACAAAAACCACATGTTCTCTATTGTATGTGGACCCTAGAATGCGTGTTTGTGTGAACACATATATAGAGTGTATATATGTATATATATATACATACATGCACATATGTACCATACATGTATATACATGCATATATGTACATCTATATTAGTGTAGGGTGTGTATATGTATACATATGTATGTATGTAAATATGGACAAAGTCTAAACAACTAACAGTAGACCAAGAGAGGGTAAAATAGGTGATGAAGTTGGACAATGTGTGGGAAAATGACAGAAAAGTTATGAAAGAGGAAACTGGGGGGGAGTTGCTGTTAAAAGGGGTGTCAGTAGTAGCAGGGGGATACGGGTAAGACGAATCTATTGAATCATCTTTGTTTGAAATGCAATGATGATATTTAAGTTCTTATGCGCTAATTTGAAAAATAAAACAATAAGAATCAAAGTAAGCTTAAAGAAGCAGTAGAAACAATGGAGTATATCGTTTAAAGCTTTCAAAAGTATGAATCAAATTTATTTCCTCATATTTCATTAAAAGATAAGTCAGGCATCTGAAGAAAATGGCCCTCTAAATTTTATAAAGATCATTTTGTTGAAAACTACTGCACTTTAAAAAAGTGTATTTTGCCTCATCTTAGGAAGACATTTGAGCAAATGATTTATTAAAGATGCATTCTCAAGGGAAATTCAGAGGAAAAGAAAATGCACTAATTTGGGCTAAGGAAAAAAAAAAAGTAGGTGAAAATATCCAGTCAACAGAAGTTTAGTACTTGGCTGATATCACAAGGGACCCTGGCTATGAAATATTCTACAGAGTTGCCCCATAAGAGCAACGGATGGGCTGTTATTTATTATATTCATCTGTCATTTTTCATGGGCCATCCCAGGAAGAAGTTTGCATCAGCTCCTGTCACCTCTGAGTGCTTCATACCAGCTAAACACAACCTCCAGCGAAAAGAACCGATGGAAGCCACCTTAGCTGGAGACACTGGCCCAGTAACTGGGTTATTGGGGAGGAGGGATTGTTATAACAGAGTGTAGGACTTCAATGAAATCAGTGTAAATAAAGCTCAAAGTACCACCTGTGGAAGCACAAGCATTGAAAATTTGATCACTTTTAACACTACTCTTTGTGTCTAGGCTCCTATGGATTTTCGTTAATTTCTCAGCTGCAGCTGTCTTTAGAAAAATGCTCTTTAGAAAAATGTTCTGGTGTGTTTGTTTTTCCCAGTTTTCCAGTTCTCCAGTGACATGATTTTTTTTCCCTTTGTTACTGTTTTTCACAAGCCTGATTTTATTTCTTAAATTTTGTTTCATTGTAAGTGACTTAAAATGCTTTCGATAAGGAGACTGAGAGGATAGTAAATCATTTTAAATAAGAAATACAATGTCTAATGACATGAACCAAATATGATAAAAGCCACACCTTTGAAACAGTTTTTATTTCATCATAAAGGTGAACTTTTTAATGGAGAAGACTCCATTAAAGTCACACTTATAAGATAAAGTGTACTGCAGTGCTCATTTTATACAATGATATGTATTTTAATTTTATCTTTAACATTTATTAAAGTAATAATTCTTTAATATATTGCATAAAACAATTATGGAAATATTATCAAGTTCAAACACATTCTGAAAACCTTTTAATTTAATGAAAGCACCCATTGGCCTTCACAATGATTATTCTATCTAACCAGGCACTTAAACTGACAAGGTCATCTTCTTTGCTGTGACATTTAAACCCTTTGAATGCCCTAAAACAAATTATTCATTATTCACAAATCCAAAATAAAATAGCAAGGTCAGCAAAGTGCACCCCCACATTTACAACCTGAACAAATCATTAAGCTTCTATAATTATCTCAGTCTTATCAGAAAGCAACCAACCTCCCGCCCAGCCACACTGTGGTCATCCAGGTCATTGTGTCCTTTTGCCATTTCTCAAAAAATAAATAATCAAGAACTATTGCCCATTTTGGTCCTAGGAAGGAAAGAAAATAACAAATGGTCAAACATCATTAAGAAAAGGAGCAGCCTGAACTCTGGGAAACATTATGAGTCAGTCCTTGTTTGCTTCAATTTTGCTTTTTACTTCCCACGATTGAAATCTAAGATCAGGAAAACAAAATTTTGTGCTGCATTATTCAAGTAAGATAGGGCCTCAGCTGTGTTGATTGTAGGAGTCTAATATGTTTGTGTGGACAGCTTTTGAAGCATGAATGAGGCCATACATGGATGACCTCAAGTACACCAACTTCTGAGAATCATCATTTGCTTTAATATGTAATTTTTAATGGTTCATAAATCCTTGACATTTATTATAAGAACTTTTTAAATCTACATTTCTGAGGATCTCTCAATATGGACTCACCCCCTCATATTACCACACTTACTGATTGATTTAATTTGGGTAACTACTCTCTACTTACACACACACACACACACACACACACACACAGGAAAGGAGAAAGGGAGGAAGGGAGGAGGAGAAGGAGAAAGAGAGGTAGTTCTCTTCCTTTATTCTTTAAAGTATCATTAATACAAAATCCTGCAGGTGAAAGAACCTTACTAAAACTTGGTTTTATAATGGTGAATGAAAATAAATTTAAAAACTAGGTAAAATTTTGATATTGCAATATCAGATAAGAATATTTTAAACTCCCTCAGCTCTTTTCACCTCTATAATTGTCTATATTATAAAAATGAATGATTAATAACAATGTGAATAATAAACAATAACTTTGTGCACCAAAAACTTATGAGGATTTTTAGAAATTGCTTACTTTAATATAAGGTGAAAGTATGGAAAAGTATTATCATCTTCATCCTCTGAAATATAGGGTAAACTAGTAGTAACTACAGGGGCACATAGCAAATACAGATTTTTAGCATTAATTAAAATTAGTTTCTTCTACCCTGGTGATAGGCAGAATTGGAAGCTTAATTTGGATCAGTATCAGCAGGAAACTGGTACAAATTTTGTGGTTGCGGTGCTACCATACACAGGGAGAAGTGGATTTTGCCACAGAACTTTGTTCTAACACTATTTTTATGATGTCTATTCATGATTATAAGATAAAAGAAGGCATATAAGACAACTTCAGTGTGATAAAGATTTTGTAAGTTAATTGATATTATTGGTTTTTTTGTTGGTACCCTAAGTCACTGCCAGTGAGCCTGGAGCTTCCTGCTGAATTGTGAACTAATTGTTACTCTTAATCTATCAAAAGCCCCTTTATTAATAAGGAAACTGACCTGAGGTTTATGGTGGGGGAAGGGAAGGCTCTGTTATGTCCCTCTTGGTGATTTCACAAGATCTTCCCCTATGGCCAATCCTATGCTATGGTATGACATTACTATAAGCAGAATTCAGAAGAAATGCAAAAAGTCAGTAGGAAGGAACCCACAGGAGCATTTTCCACAACAGTGGTGGAGCCTGAGAAAGAACTCATCTATTCAAGATTTTGCTCCTGTTAGCCTGAAATTAGAACCAAGCTGACCTAAATTTGGAACCCTTGGTGAAAAAAGACTTGCGTTTTCAGCACCACTGCTCACTTTGTCCTCTATATGAAGACGTGGATCTATCAGAGTCGGTACAAAGCAGAGAGAAATGACTTTATCTTCAAGCTTAGGGGTTTAGATTTGGTCTAGGGATGTGTAATATTTTATCTCACCAAATCCTTCATATATAAGATAATTTATTCATTGTTTTCTTTGATAGAGGATACCAGTACTGAATCTATATTTTCCATCATGAAAACCAAGGCATAATCTATTAATAAGGATGAGTAGAAAGGCTGAGGATTTAGCTTAGTGGTAGAGTTCTTGAACAATCACAAGGCCCTGGGTTTAGTAATCAGCTATGGGGGAAAAGACTCATGTGTTCACCAGAGGGCTACAGAGATGGCTTCGAGTTTAATAGCGTGTATTGATGTTGCTGATTTGTTTCCTGTCACCCATGTGGTGGCTTACAACCATTCACAATCCCAGGCCCAGGGGATCCAAAAGGCCTGCTTCTGGTGTATATGCATATATGGAGGCAAAGTATTCATACAAAATAAAATAAATCAATCTAAAATAAATCTAAAGTTGCTGGGCAATATTACGAGTTGTAGCTCAGGTTTTAAAGTTGATCAAAAGTGACATGGATATTTGATTTCACCATTAATATGGACTAAAAGCTTTGAAAATGTAATCTTTTAATATCATGTAATAATACCAGAACTTATATTCTATACTGTGATCAATAATGTTTTGAGTAAACATAAATCAAAGCATATTGCCTGATATGTAACAAATGGCCAATAAATACAAGAACTATTAGCATTTGTATAATATTATTACAACTATATAGTACTTTAAAAAAGAAATTGGAGTTGGGAGAGGGGAAACCATAATCAGAGTATATTGTATTAAAATAATTATTTTCAATTAAAAAATGTATAAAACAGGATAAAGAAAAAAAAAGAAATAGCCATTGAATTCTTGAGAACACAGCTGTGGTACCAATTTTTCAAGTAAACATCCAGAGGAATAAAGTTAGTTATCAAATTGATCATTTAATTTCTTAAAATACTCTATGAACTACATTCTTCCTAGAGCTGATATATTTTATTTGATATTTCTTTTTTTACCATTTCAGGCCAAAAAGGCAAAGCTTTAGTTTTAATCTGGAAATCACATCTTCCTTTAGAAAAGAATAAAGATTTATATTTATCTTACATGTATGGGTGTTTTCACTGCATGCATTTCTGGGCACCATCTATGCAGTGCTTACAGAGACCAGAAGGGTGTGTTCGGTTCCTTGGAACTGGAAATTCAGATTCCGTGTGCTGTCATGTGGGTGCCAGGACCAGAACTCAGGTCCTCTTCAGGTGAAAAAAACCCTCTTAACCACTGAGCCATTTCTCCAGCCCCTACTCATCTTGCTTTAAAGGCTTGTAGTTTATTATATAATACCCAGAACCAGGTAAAATTATTTAAACTTGTGCTTCATTTACTTCTAACAGTTTCATCATCATAATGGGATGCATTGCTTAAACTATTTGATTCATTAAAACTCACAGATACATTTACAAGGTCTATTGTTCTAACAAAGCTTTTATCCTCTTATTGAAAACTCATACATATTCAAAATTATTATTCCAGTGTCCCAGTTGATATATTCCAATATGCAGCATTATACAAGTCCAGTGTTCATTGGGATCATTAAGATTGTCATTTTTCTTTTATTTTACCATTGCCAGTTGGTAAATTAGAAAAAAAGAATTAAGTACATCCTGGAGACAATATAATCTAGATTCTCAAATCTTTTTTTTTTTTTTTCTGACAGGCTGTGAGGCAGGTTGGCCTAATTACTTTTCTCTATTTAAAAATGTCCAAGCATGTTGGGAGTGTAGTTAAGTGATTCTGATTTTATTATTAGCACACTAGGAGAAGCATGCTAGGTACTAGAGTGGTGAGCCATGCATGTTGGGCTGCATATTTAATTTCCTTGATTGGGGGATTTTTTGGTAAAAGCAACAGGCCGGATAGAAATAGCAGTGTATGTGAAACATTCTGAAGAAGATATAGTTGTTTCTCTCGCTCCCCCTCCCCACTTTAAGTGCTTGAGAACCAATTTTAAAGTAGTAATGACAGATATATTCTGTGCAATATGCTAATTCAGCTGGGCCTATGAGAGTTTGTCTAGTGGTTATAGTTGTAAGGTTTGGAGTTTGGCTCAGTCAGTTACAAGCTGCACGAGTAGTTAAAATTCTCTCATTTCCTCTATTTCTTCTTCTGGCAGATATGATCAAGCTGACTAATTTGCAAGTAAATTAGAATCTATTGAGTGCCAACTAACTACAAAAGGACAGTTATAATTGGCAAAGCAATGGAACTCCTTTATTCTGGTATTGTAATGAAATTGATTCTAGAAATGACATGATTTCTACATCTGACTGCCTTATCTCTTCTGTCAGCGCTGCTCACATCTTTTTATATCTCTCAGGTCTGGGAGCAACTTAAGGATAGAAACTGAGTCCTGGTGCTCTTTGTGGCGCTATAGGTGGTACACTAAATACCTAATCACGTGGGCCATGGTATAAAAAGGTTTTTTGTGTCTTTCTAGTGACAGTGTTGCTCTCAGAAGTTACTCCTCTTCTGAACTCTTTCTAGCTAGACAAGGGTGTGTTTGTACTTGTGTGTGCATGTATGTGCACATGCGTGTGCATGGGTGTGTACACATGTGTGTATGAGTGTTTTTGTAAGGGAGAACATGAGAACCTTAGAGGAGGCATACCTGTGTACATCTGAGTTCACCTTGCTGTAATAATGGTTTAATTTATTTTATTTCTACTCAATGTGTGTCCAGCACCCTCTCTCCTTTTACATAGTGGTAACATGTACAAGATACAACTTTGACAAGATACAACTAAATAACAGTTGAGTAAGAATGAGAATACATTAGAAGTGTAATGCACACAAATAATATTAATTTGTTCTCAGTTTAGAGATAGTCTAACTCAATAATAAAGAATTGGGACAAAAACCACAGGACTACGTTTGGGAGAAATAACTCAGCTGTCAATCCATATTGATGACATTACATCCCACTCCTTTCCTGCTACGTATCTGTAGCTCTAGAGCACAATTATGGTCCTCTGTTTTTACTTATTTCATTTTATTTTTTTGATGGAACATAAATTTTAAAGAAGTTATCAGCTAAAACAGCATCTGAATATTGGTTACTTGTTGTGGATGTGCCTATTCATTCTGAGAATTCGGCATCTAAAACTGGCTCTTTCATTTGGGCAGTTGCCCATCAGACATAGGCTCTTGTTTTGTTTATCTGCTTCTGTTTTAATAAAAGCAACAGCCCTCTCATCAAGCAGCAGTGGTTGTGATTCTCGGCCGAGGCCATACCTCCTCCTGCTGCAGGTGGTTGAGGTTCTCACCTGGAGAGCACTCAGGTGAACATCTGCCAAGATGTGTCACAGCTGAGGGGGGTTTCTCCCCGACTGATCTCATTCCAACAGATGCCATGAAGTGCAACAGCTTATTAACCACTACCTGAGAGGAATGCTTGTAACTCTGAGCCAGCAGAATGAGCAGTTTGTGCCCCACCCCACCATTTTACCTGACCAGATTTTATAAATATGGTTAATCTATGCGAGCATGCTAGGGAGCATTTCCTTAACATTAATCAAACAGCTTGAGGTACTTATATGATCCTTTAACTCAGAAAAAGAAAATCCTGCCTATATTCAAAATCTCAGTGGGTCACATGCAAGGTGAAGAAGAGAAGCTATATCCTCATGCATGACAAGAATTTGAAGTTTTTACCCAACTCAGAGACCTGTTTCTGTGCTTCTGATAAGATTTTTTCAGTCATTTAAAAATTATTTATTGAGATTAGTGTTAGTAAGCTCACTGGGTAAAGAATACCCAGTGGATATGGTTATATAATATTAATTGTGATTATTTTTCTCTCTAAAATATAGACATACAGATAAATAAAGTAGATTTTGTGGTGTGTGTGTGTGCGTGTGTGTGTGTGTGTGTGTGTGTGTGTGTGTGTGTGTGTGTGTGTGTATGCCAAATAATTTACATGCACTTGGATTTCTTTTTTTTTCTGATACAAACAAGTGCTTTGCAATATCACAAATATAATTAATAGTCCAAGTTATGGCCCTAAAGCAATAGATACATTGAAACATGTTTAACACAAAAGTAAGTCATGTTCATGGTATTAACTCTTTCTCCTCCCTTAGTGGCTGTCTATCAGCTGCCTAGCCTGGAAATGAATGTCACAAAGCCAGGCTTCCCATCCCAGCCCTGGTGATTCTGGTCCCTTAGCTGTCACTCAGTTCACACCATCTATGAAATGAAATGAAATGAAAGTGTTACGTTAATGCTTAAAATATACTATATATGCCCTCTACCAGTTACAAAGATTCAAACCTAGCATGAATTCTGGACCCGGAGGATTTTCTGCTAGTCATGCCAGTACTTGTGTATTCAAGTTTCCTTATTTCAGCCAAATTCAAATATTCATATTTTGATTTATTAAAACATTTGAAAACCAAAGCAATTGTTAAACATCTATGCATGCCCAATTCTGTCACCTAGTTAACTGAAGTGTGGCCCATTAATAGAAATGAGAGCCAATCAATAGAAAATAACCATATGTTTAGTTTATGATAGTGTTTCATATGGCATATGCTAACTCCAAGCACAGACAAATTAGTGAAAAAATACATAGCATTTTGTTATACATCAGCAGAATATTTCTATGGTAAAAATTGTATTTGTTTACACCTACCACATTTTTCTTGCAATCCACATTTTACAAACAAGTTAACTGTGGATTTTCAGCTAAAGGGAATATACTATGCATTTTTTATTGCTTCAGAGCATAATTTTGTTTATTGTGATTCCAATTTATGGTGTTTATTTTAAATCTTACCACACAAGTTCGGGAGCCTAACTCTAACTTCAGGGGTAGATAAACAACTTGAAATCAGCTAAGGAATTATTAAAATGCAGTAAAAGAGAGAGATTAATTTAGGACCAAGGAGCAGAATTTCAAGACCAGTCACTGAGATAAATAATTAAGAATATTGCCAGATAGAAACCAAGAGGAATGATTAGAAAAATCAGTTATGATTTAAAGAAAGTCATAATTTTAGGATGCCAGATTTTCCATCGATAACATTTTCTTGATATACATTGGGTCTTTTGAAGTTCAAACCTTTCTTTCCTTGGAGCTGTTCAAATGTAGATGGCTTGAAATGAATCTACTGTATGTGTATACATGTTCAGGAGAAAGAGAGACAGATTGAAGTAATTCAGAATTAATCATGAAAGGCCATTTTCGGGAGACATATTCAGCTCTTCCACTACTCAATATGTACTTATTCCTTCTATATTCTAAATGTCTCCATGTAAATCTAAGCTAAGAGCTTTTCATTTCAAGTATTCCTGGCTGAGAAATCTCAGCATAATGTTAGCAACTTCAGGGCCCTGTTCTCAAAGAAGCTGACACAGCTAAACTTTGATAAAAAGTTAAGTTGCCCATGAGGCTTGGTGATGATTCATAACTTTGTTCATATGACATAATTCCAAGGATGCAGCTAATTTGAATGGAAATGGCCATGCTATCCAAAAGTAAATTGTCCTCAGTGGATTAGCAGTCATTGCGTTTTTCCTCATAGGAATGAAAATGATAAACTAATAAGATTAACATTGGTAGTGAGTTTGAATATAAAGTATACAGCAAACTAAAGAAGTGGACTTAAGAGAGAGTATGTTATCAGAGAGAAAGTAATTAAAAGAATCAAATAGAAGAAACAGTGTAGGCCCTTCCAGGCAGAAGCCATAAGTGTATAGGAATGACAAGTAAGACTTGAAAATGGACAGAAAATAGGCTTGTAGCAAAAAGAGTTCTTTCATTAGAGTCCACAGTTAGCTCTCACATGGTGAGGGTCAAATAGTGAGACCCAGAGACCTAGATGCCTGCTACTGCGCAGCCCACAATATAACTGTGTGAAAGCCTGTGGTTGTGGTATACACTTTGACTCCAGCCCTTGACAGGTGACGATAGGAGGTTAAGGAGTTCAAGACCAGCCTCACTGCAAGAGTGTTTGAGGCTGATCTAGGCTATGTAAGATCTTGTAGCAGCTATGAAACAATGCAAAATACTTATGTTACAGTGGTAATATGTTTTGAAAACAAACAAAAAGACTTCAATTTTTAAAATGTGTTCTTTTGGTTGAGTATGACCATCTTTGTACTTTTTCACCCCATAACTTTTCCAATGTGAGCATTTGTTTTGTTTTGTTTTATAGTCAACTAAATGATCATGCTACAAAGAATGCATGGTTTATCCTTGACTTTTGTTGAAGTGTACTGTCTATCTCACGGATATTTGAGTTAAGCAGGCAAATTGCTTCTTCTAACGCCTGTGCTTCTAAAAAACGCCTGTGTGCTGGTTCCAACTCTAGCCACAAGGTAGCATTGAGTGTTTCTGCTTGTGTCATGGAGTGCAATTCATGTCCATGAGAAGAGATCATTATCCTGTTACCTGCTCACTCTAAGGCACACAGAAACGACATGTGCAGCACACCTGAGTTTTATTCTTGAGAATAAGACACAGAGTTCTGCCACTGACCTATTGCTCCAGTCCGAGCAATCCTAGAGTTCATTCACAGCCTAAACAGAAGCCTCAGCTGACTCTCATGCTTGATATGATTGACATACTTACTACTCTGCTACCAACTCTGGCTGCAGGTGAAGCAACAAATGCAATACTTGAACTTTTAGGTCTTTTTAAGAGATTTTATTTTTTTACTTTTAACCATATGTGTGTATTTAGGGGGTGGGTCTTATACACATGAGTGCAGGTGCTTGTGATGGTCAGAAGCATAAGGCCCTCAGGGAACTGGGGTTACTCTTGAATCTGAGATAGATGATCGTTGTATTCCGCAAAAGGAACTCCAGTCCTCTGCAAGAGCAGCAAGAGCTCTTAACCACTGAGACCTCTCTCCATGCCCAGAACTTGTAAATCTTAAAATACTTGGTACCACTTCATTAGATCAAATACATTCAAATCAGAACAACATACTTCACAACTTCAGATGATCATAGTAACATACTTTGAGGGAAAAAAATGTTGTAAAACATCTAAATATCCAACAAGTCCTGGTTTATTCATAGTCCTGGGCTTTATTCCGATTATTTTTCTTTGTCAAATCCCTAAATGCTTAAAGTGTTTATCTCTCCCAACTGCCATGATTTAACTGATATTAAATTTTACAACAAAGGTTTCAATAATTAGAGAGGTGTGTGATTTAATTTATACATATATAAATTTAATTTATTAAATTATAAAACATAATTTATAAAAAAGAGAGAGTTAACTAATCAGGGAGAATGTAGAGCATGCCCCACATTCTCATCCTTGCTCTTTATTTAGCAATGAATAGTTTTCAAAGTGTGAGATAATTAAATTAGCTTTCTGCTACTATAACAAATATCAGAGATAATCAATTTATAAGGTAAAATGGTTATATTGGCTCAATATTTTATTAGTTCCAATCCATGATTGATTGACCTCATTGTTAGGAATAGGTGAGGCATTGTACCATGACTTCGAACAAGATACAAAACGTATGACCTCATCACAGAACATGAAATACAGAGAGTCCTGCAGTGTTTGCACATTCAGCTGCAACAATGGCCTTTTGCTCAGCCCGACCCCTTAATATTTCTACCTCTTCCCAATATTACTGATCTGGAGACAGAGTTTTAAGATAGAGAGCTCTGGGTACAAAAACACTATTAGAGAATACTTTCTTATCACCAGAAAAGTTATCCCCCAAATTGTCTATTTCACTCTGAACTGGCCTCTTTTCCCATTTCTTTCTTTCCTTCTAGTTTTGATATGTATAATTATACATTCTTGTGAGTATCTTCAGTAATGCTGCTTAGCATTAGAGGAAGTTATTGGAATGCTTGCTGTCTCTCAGAACTTGTGTTTTTGTGTAAAGTCATGATTCTTGCCCATTTTAGATTCTGACTGTTCCTACTATCCAGAGCTTTGATCCAGAAATACTTATCTTTCTGTTGATAGAGTCAACTAAATAGATTTGGAAACCACTGAAAAAGACAGGTAAAGAATGACATAAGTTCTTTACTGAAAGAATGTTAATGCTAGTTTGTCGACCTCCTTGAAACATTTAAATAAAATAACAGCAATTATAAAAATGTAATCTTGATTTTGAAGTGCTCCTTACATTTTTACTGGCTGTGGGATTAGAAATGTCTCTTCTCTTAAACAAGGATTTTAGCAGCTCAGTACCACTCTAAACCCCAATGTGATTGTTACTTCCTTCAGAAAATATGAATGAATAATTACAGGAGTAGAAACCAAATTCCTTCCTTTGGGAGTCTTTATACTTCTTTGTTCTTTACTTAATCACTTATGCAACCGCATACATCAGTTCTTTAATCTGCTCTTTAGCCTTTCCCTGAGTGGATTAGTCAACTTTGCATTGAGACAGCACAATTTCTGAAGGCATGAACTTAAAGAAAAGTAGTAAATTTACATAGTAGCCTGAGAGTTTTCAGTTCAAAGCTATCTAAGACAGGAATATCCTAGTGTAAAGGAGGGGTGGATAAAAGCTGTTCACATCATGGCAGCCAGTAAGCAGAGAGACAAAAGAGAAAGAGGATAAGATATGACCTTCTAGGTCATACCCCCAGTAACCTACCTCATTCAAGCAGGTCTCACATCCTGAAGTTTCTAACTCTTTCCAATAATGCCACCAGAACATGAAAGTAGAATGGATGAAGTCAGAGTCCTTACAAGCAATCACATTCCAAAGCCCATCAGCTGGCAACTAAGTCTTTTGTATACAAGCACACACCGTGTGGAAATCATTTAGGACCCAAGTCACAGTTCTAGGGAACCTATCTTAGCTAGACATCCCTGTTCATCTGTAAAATGGAGAAAAGTACTGTTACCTCCTCTATTTTGTAGTCGTGAATCAATTCAGATATCACATGAGAAAAGTTGAATATGATATACATGTGAAAAATACAATACAGTTGTCTCACCCGTCAAAATGTCTGTCAAGGTTTCTTTATAATAATTCTATAAATTGGGAAAGTTTGATTACATTGAAGCCTGTAAGAGCTTGAACATGACATGAAAGTGTCTGTCACTTTCTTCATTGTCTCATGAAATGCATGAAATAAATGCTTGAGATTGAGAAGTACAGCAGTAGATAAAGCTGTTATGATTGTGTTTTAAGGTATTCCTCAGAGGATTTTATTGTTGCTGTCGTGTGTGTGTGTGTGTGTGTGTGTGTGTGTGTGTGTGTGTGTGTGTGTGTATGTGTGTGTGCGATGTACATATGCAGAATATTTGCACATATACATACAGGAAGATGCTGGAAGATTTCACAGAGTGTCCTGTGGTATCATATTTTGCCCATTCTTTTGGGCAAGAATATTTCGCCAGGCGTTGGTGGCACAAGCCTTTAATCCCAGCACTCGGGAGGCAGAGCCAGGTGGATCTCTGTGAGTTCGAGGACAGCCTGGGCTACCAAGTGAGCTCCAGGAAAGGCGCAAAACTACACA
>CABHPQ010162555.1:26117-49042 GCA_902168405.1 Peromyscus aztecus
AGTTATGGTTACAGTGTGTGACCATGTTCATCTTTTACTAAAAATTCGGGAGATTTGAATTTGGGAAGTCATTCTTTCTCAGCAAGTACTCTATCTTCTGTGCTATTTCCTTAGCCAATCTAGAGGGTTTTTTTTTTTGTTTGTTTGTTTGTTTGTTTGTTTGATTGATTGATTGTTTGCTTGTTTTGTTTGAGATTTGTTTCTATATTTATTTATTTATTGGTTTTTCGAGACAGGGTTTCTCTGTGTAGTTTTGTGCCTTTCCTGGAACTCACTTTGTAGACCAGGCTGGCCTCGAACTCACAGAGATTTGCCTGCCTCTGCCTCCCAAGTGCTCGGATTAAAGGGTGTGCCACCACCGCCTGGCTGTTTTTATTTTATTAGTAGTATATGTGTGAGGCAGGATGATATTTGTGCATGGGTACAATACCCAAGGCGGACAGAAGAGAGTTTCGGGTCCCCTGGAGCTAGATTTACAGAGTTGTGAGCCAGCCTATGTAAATGCTAGGAATGGAACCCCTGAACAACACTGCCATATCTACCCTCAGAGTTTTTAATGTGGATTGTTATGATGGCTCTATGGCATCATTTGGTTGGTTCTGTGAGGGTATGGTCAGGTTTTCTATGAGATTTTAATGCATTACATCAGTTTTCAGGATTTTTCAAACCTCAATTGTTGTAGATGGACATTGCACCTCATTGTTTGTTGTAGAAGGTCAACTCTCCTATCAAAAGAACTCTGAAGCCAAATTAGTATGCAGAACATTTTGCAGTTTGTTTTCTTACTTCTCCATAAATTTAACTAGGATTGAGAAGAAGATGGGGCTTAAATACTAAATTAGAAAAAGGTCAACTGTATCCTATGGGAAATCTCCAACTAAGGCATGTCTGTGGAATTATCCTAATTTGAGCTAAAGGGAACAGGATCTTCCACTGAGTCTATGAATTAGTGGAGGTAGATGATCTCCACAAAGGGGTCTGGTTCCGATGTCCACATACTTGGGTAATCTTGGAGTAATCTTCAAAAGATATTCTACCATAAAACCTCAGTCAGCAGCACCGTCTTCACCAGCTATGGTTAGTGCTTCTGTGATGAGGGGAAAAAAATCAAAGCTTTTCCAACATAATTCTAGATTTGCAACACTAAAAATTGACCCTCTGATTGAGGTCAACTATATTTAAAAAAGGGAGGAATCATGCATCAACTTTTAATATTTGCAGAATCACCAATATCAGGGCTAAGAGACTATTTACACCTTAGAATGTCAAAGAATCTCAGTTAGTTAATTATGCTGCAGGTGGCCAGATGTAGGGAGAAGAGATATTTGCAGATGCAAATCGTGAATTTTGCATGTGTGAAGGTAAATAGCTAAGATGATTATTAAAGCACAGTGGGAAAAATGAAATGGTATATAAAATGTAAATGGTGGTGACAATGACAAAGAGGCACTTTGCTTGTGAATTTTGACCTTAGTCAGTCAAGTGCCACTGCACTTCATTTCTTGCTGTTATTTGCCACAATGAGACTGTTTCAGAATGTAGCCTCTATGCCCTGCAAAAGACATTTGCTTATCCAGGGTTCAAAGTTAACACTTTATAAATTACCACTTCAATGCAATAGTTACCATCAGTAAGCAACAGAATTGAGGTGAGTGTCATGTAATACCAACGCCATCATTGGTTCTGTGGTCCCATTTCAGATTTTATTAAAGACGTTGGGTTTTCTTTGTAAATATTGGGGCTTTGTTAAAGAAGAAAATTAAATTCTCTAAAAATAATGTCTTGAGTATTTATTGTCATCTGATCTAAATACATTTTTTTCTAGGATCTAATACATTGATTCTGTATCACCCCTCAAGATGCAAATTCCATGCAAAATCATAATCCTGTATCTTAGGTTTTCCAATCATGGCCTCATATATATATGTACATGAAATTAGTCTTTTCTTGTGCTATTCTCGTATTCTCCAACCTCCACTGGCTGTCCTTTCTTCCCTGCTTTCAATGCCATTTATACATCTAATCACACATTCACTCCCTCATCTATTCATTCATTGAAAACATTATCATTACATGAAGATTTTCTTATAGGCAATAAGTTGACATTAGAATCCAAAAAACAAATCAAGTGTGACTCTTAATCTCACATGTAGTAGGAAGCAGATCTTGCTATCAAATGAGCTATTTAATCTGTGTTTGGAGTTGTATTAAGCCCAGAAATATTATTGCATTAGAAAGAGAAATATACAGGAAGATTTCATGACATTGATTATTCATAATTTCATGGAATGTTAAATGTAGAGTATAAAAGCAACAGGAAGGTCAAGTAGGACAGGAAGTAGGGATGAGTAGCCCTCTGCTGTGGGTATCTTTATTGAAGAAAATGCAGTTTTTTAAATATACAGCTCTTTTGGAATATATAGAGCTATTATGTAAAAATCTTTCCTGCATTTTTATAACATTAACTATATAAATATTATACTGAGTAGTATACTATATTGATGTTACATCTCTGTTTTGATTTATATGCAATGTATATCCTTAATCTTCAAAGGCAGGTAGATATAATGGAATATTCTTTTAAGTTTTGTGAAAATATGTCTATTAAAGATCTTAAATGTATCATTTCTTCACTGAGAAACTAGATTTGGCCTTAAAATAGATGCAAAGGCAACATCATTTGCTGTTGAAATTGTTCATCTTCAGTTATCTTTGCATAAGTGAACATCAGAGAGTGAGACTAGAGAATATGGATTCTACAGGAATTGCTCCTGTACCTGTAGGAGCTTGGGTGCATATGAAGATTTAATTTTGAATAGTTATTTTCTCAAGACATTCAGCACACAAGAAGGAAAGGGAACTACTCTTTAGGGTCACTGGGAAGTAGACTATCACATAAAATACTTTGTGGATAGTCATTGTATGTGTGGTATGGTGTGTGTGTTTCTAAAATCTAGACTAGAAAATGGTTTAACACCTAGAATAAAAGCTGCTAAAACACATAATCTCAGGTTACTTAGAGCTACCCACTTACCATTTGCAAAATAATTGGGTTTTAACAGACTATACCTCTATTCAGGCATATAGTAGAACTCCTTCCATGGATGATAAGCCTGCTTTCTCTTAGACTGGATAAGATTTGACCACAGAAAAAGCCTAGAGGCAGTGATTTGGACACTTTACCAATGATCATTAATTAAATAAAATGCTGAAGTTTTTCAGGTTAACACATTAGACATGATACAATAAAGTGCCATTGGATTCATTATTTTAGTCTGAAATTTGAAAAATAATTACATAGGATTTAATCAGCCCTTAATTTAGATTAGAAAATTGAACTTTTACAAAACAAAATAGTTTGCCCATAGTTGTACAGCTCTTTACTATAACTCTATTTAAATGATTTTTTTGTTTTAAGTGTGTGTGTGTGAGATGGTCTGCTACTTATAATTATATCAACCCATATAAATATTTTTAGAAAACATCTCTTGAAACAATATAAACTTTAATCATAAGCATAATCTTGAGGTAAAATTGAAAGTATTATTGAAAGGATATAGCCCATCAGCAAATCTTGAGATTGTGTATCATGCTCATTGGTATGGTACATGATAGAAATTGTCTCACATGGCTCCTAAAATTCAATCAAGCAGGAAATTAGTGTAAACTTCTTTGTTAGAGAAAATTTTGGCCTAGAGAATTAAGTAGTTCATTAAAGGCTTTGGGGCTACCAAATGATGGAAATATGTCTCAAGATTTGTTTGGGATTCTACCCATATAATTTCCAAACAGGAACTGATGTGGTAAAACATGAGACAGCTTTGTTCAAGGGTAAGTAGATGCCAAAGAATGCCATATGATTACTAAAATTAAAAGTGACCTTTAAACAGGACTATAGTTATAGGAAATTCATGGCAGTGTAGCAAAAAAAAAACAAGATGAAAGGTAGGCAGGCTCTATGTTATAAAGATCTACATGACTTCAATTTCACCCCACAGTCTGCAATAGCTGTTCCTTAGCTTCATTCAGATGTGTTACACATGATGATGTTTTCAGGAGATCTTTCCAGAAATTGTGAGGATGAGAGAGTGGAAGGATGAGGATGGAAATAATCATCGTAAATAATCACCACCCAGGAGAGTCTCTCAGCTGTGTTGCAGATGTTGGTGCCAGGGAGTTGCACATTGTCTTATGTATAGATCAACTTATGTGGTCCCTGCTCTTCAGTATGTCCAAAATTTTACTACTCATGTTCAATAATTTTAGTCATATCTATGGTGCCATAAGCCATTTATCTTGCATTTATAGCTATTCCTAGTATATTCACTTAACATGGGGTATATCTACTCAACACAAAGCATACTGTCAAATTTAATTTTTTACTTGGGTTTACAAGAAATTGAATTCTGAAGCAACATTTCATGTATTATGATTTGAATTTGCACAGAAAAAAGATAATTTAAGTGTTACTTATCCTGGAATGGAATATATCAAATTTCAAATAACAAATATTATTTGTTACAGTTCTGCTCGTTGGCAATGTTGTACTCTGTATATCTTTCATCCTTATAATTAGTCTTTCATCCTAAAAGCAAGGATAATTCATTGAATTTCATTCATGTCAGAAGTTTTGTTGTTGTTGATAAGGCAAAGCTTATCATAGGAAAAGGGGGGAAAGTGTAATTTGCTGGAAGAGAACAGAATATAAAAATAACATTATCCATTCAGTTGGACTGAAATCTTGGCAGCTGCTCTTCAAAAATGTTGCTGACATGGTTTATATTATATTAAAATTCAGAATTACTGCATTTTCATCAGTTTCTCTGTCTGCAGCTGGCATATCAGGTTGTCAGCATCTTGAGATTTTACAACCTTCCTCTGTTGTAAGAATGTTCCTTCAAATAGGCATTTTCTATGCATATTTGTTAATTGACAGGCTATAGTTTTATAAATTGTAAACATTTTTATGAAAACTATAAAGTTTTAAAGTGTAAATGATCAGTTAAATGAGTTGGAGTTTTTAACTGAAAATTTGATGAGATTTGTTGAAAAGTTTATCTGGAATGATTTTTCAAATTTTATTTTTACTTTCAAAATCATTGATTATTTTAATAAAGAAAATTGTTTCAAGATTGAATGATGGATAAATCAAAAAGCCTTCATTATTTTAAAATGTATAAAAAGAAATTTGATGCTCAGAACAAAGTAATTTCTAGTTAAACAATTACAACTTATAATACAATAATAGTATGCTATTGTATTTTAATAGAATTACTGGTCTAATATTTTAAATGCATATTCTTCAAATAATGTCATAATCAACATAGTTTGGATAATGTTGAGTTTCAGTGTATTGTTAGTATATTTCCTGTGAAGAATTAAGAGTTCTTTAGGAACTATAATCAAGCTTACCAACTTAACAATTTCATAAGACTTTTGATCATGTTAAAATATGTATGTCTACATGTGGATTCTGCAGATATTTATAAGCATTTATGTGGTTATGATGATAAAACTAAATTAGCATATTCATATCTACTTTAGAGGATTCTGAAAAATTGGATTTGAGGCTAAATAAAGCTGACTTTCTTTATAGATTGAAAATGCTTGAAGCAACTTTGATTGTACCTGAAGAGCATAGCAGATGAATATTTTGGTTTGAAAATAATAGTTTTGACTTTTCATAATGCCTATTTAGGATGTACATGGAGAGACCTAGAAACTTGGGGGAATTGCTTGCTGTTTCCTGTGGAACAGGAGCACAGGCTGAGCACAGGCAGGGATGTTCAAAGTCAAAAATCTAAACAGTAATGACCTGGCTATTCTGCTTGGACAATTGTGCCAAAGTGGTAACTCTTGTCTATAAAAAAGTACAAGCACAGACACACACACATCATGTTATTGGTTCATCTTTGCATAATAACCTAAGGGTGTAAGACATTAAATTGATTGATTATGGTTTTGGCTGTGATTTTGATTATGTTTGATTATGATCAATCTTTATTGATTATGTAAACTGACAACTGCCTAATAATGACTTCAGAAGTGTCACTGAATTCACAACTGGTGAGCAAAACTAAAGATGAACTAGAAGAGATGAGTACACAATCGCACGTGTAGCTCCAATTCCATTCTCAGCATGCATACACACAGCTTTATGGAACTTAGATGTTGACTGAAACTTTGCTAGAGCTGAGTTATTTTTTCCTACCGTCAGTGGAAGCTGCAATAACTGCATTTCGATAGAATAGATATCATTAATTTATAACTACTTTCTTTAGTTAGAAAATATGAACGTAAAAGTTTTGGCTCAAGTGCAATCTCAAGACTGAAATTATAACCTTCATGATCAATAGCAGCAGGGCATTCTGAATCTCTCCCAGCTTTTCATTAGCTGGATCACAGTGCATTTAAAGGAATGCTAACAAGTATTGATGTTTAAATTTGATTTATCAATGCTATTTAAATGTATAACTACACTGTTCTGAGTTTTTTTTTTCACTTTAAAGATTATTCAGTGACATCTCCCGGCTTCAGACAACTTCTAAACAAGATAAAGCACCAGGTGAATTAATTCATTTCAGAAAAACAAGAAAACATAATTTGTGTCTTCTTTTCAATAAATTATCCTTTTGTGTATTGATTTAACAGGAACCAAAAAACTTATTTACCTAAGGAAGAAAAGCACAGATACAGTATTCTGTCATTCCAGTGACACCTTTTCTGCAGGAAGAATGGGCGCATATAAGGTCATAGGAAGAGTACATTTGTGCTTAGCTCCCTCCGTCTTCACAGTATAACATGTTCTGGTTTAAGAGAAAAGTACTATTTTGTTTCACAACCAGTCAATGATGCAAGATGCCTTTTTTCATTTTGATTGCATTGTACATAAACAATAAAATTATTGTGATCATGTTATCAAATGAAAATGGACAGGTTGAGCATCATTTGGAAACATGAACTATTACAAATACCTCAAGGGACCACCTGAGACCTCCAGATAATTGTGATGTTTCCAATCTTTTCCATCAACAGCTAAATCAGACATCAGAGAATTGTAGAACCGACAAAAAACTTAACATAATTTGTTGGAACTATTTCCTTATATGTGCAGTTTGTGAGTGTGTATGTGTATATGTAAAGATGTTATTCATCAGTTAATTTTAATCTGTACAGAAAACAGGTAAATTACTATTTACTCAGGAAGTGTTTAGTCTTGTGAACCTGAAGAGGTGAATAGTTATTAAATCTGGTCTCTTAAGAGCAGTTACATTCTGATGATAGCATAGAGACTGAGCTTGTATAAGTTATCATTATGTGGTGAAAAAGTGCCCTCTGTAATTAGCCTCCAATATTATACATCAGGCTCCAGTTACAGTAAAATCCAATTTTCCATAGTATACACACCAGGCAGCTTTGCTGAATATTAGATTTTTAATGAAATTTATGACCTTATTTATAATTTATTCTTTAAGTTGAAAAAGTTTTGACTAAAGTTCAAAGCAGTATTGTGAAGTGTGCAAATAAAAGTCCCAAACCCCCACTTGTCTCAGACATTTGTGAGTGAATTCTGAAAACAGAAAACAGCTTATTTCATTCTAAGAACAACTTACCCAAACAGTCCCAGCAATGAGGCGGAAAATTCTGCTCTGACAATAGGAAGTATTTGCCTGTTTGAGACATAGTGCTGAGGAGTTGATACTGTGGGTCTCACTGGTTGTTGGACAGCTTGAATTCATGGCATTATCTAATCCAGCAAGTCTCAAATCATCCTGAAAAATCACCCAATGGTATCAGAAAACTTCAGAACTTCGTTAGCATGGACAGATCTCACCAGTGTGAGGGAATGTAGTAATGTTGGTTATTCCTCGTGCCCGACCCACACATTGAGTGAACGGGGCCAAGCTTGTTGTGCAGACAGCTTCTGCTAGCCCTCTTTGTTTTTCCTATAAAGAAGAAACTAAGACTCAAAGAGATGAAAAAACGCTTTTCTTTGAATTAGTGATTCCTATTTGGGATTGATTATGTCAATAACCTACAGAGTGTTTAATACATGAGATATCTAGGCCTCACCATACACAAATAAATTCACAATTCCTGGGAACAACTGTGATTTTTATCCTTTTCTTATGCAATGAAGATTCTTGTGTTACATATAAACACACACACACACACACACATACACACACACACACACACACACACACACACACACACACACAAACACAATTAAGACACACACACAATTAAGGTCTCACAGCCAAAGTGTTCAAGGACTGAAACACATGGTAGACTGACTGACTGATAGATTGGTTTATTCATAATGGATTTCTGTTTCTCCTAGGCACACATTTGTTGAGGTATGTTGGAGATGCAATCAGATTCTTTTAATAAACACAGTTCTCTCTTTAGTAATCTCAGAAATAATACCTCCTCACAAAGACCTTTTCTTATGCAATGAAGATTTTTGTGTTAAACACACGCACATGCACACACACACACACACACACACACACACACTTCCATTCATGTCTCGTGGCCATAGTGTGCAAGGAATGAAAGTCCTTTTAGAACTAAAAAGTCCTAAAATGATACCTAAAACCATTGCTTCTGCCTACTCAAATCATATGGTCCTATTCAATTTATATAGAAATTTTTAGTGCTTTCTGAAACTAAATTATTTGTTCATTTTATTACTTTCCATATTAGTTAGGCTGTCACTCTAATCAAAACAGAGACTTTCTTTCCCACCTGTGACCAGATGTTTTATTTATGTATCCTAGAATGAATATGTGTTAACTAAGTTGATATTGAAGCAGTCCAACTTTACTGCTGCAACTGAAGAGGCTGCATCAGGGCAGATGCTTTGAGTCTTGGTGGACATTGTACTAACATTCCATTTGGCTTATTTCCATGTACATATTTTCCTCTGTCAGCTTTATAGAACTATTGTGGTATAGAGATGATTGGTTCATAATGCTTACCTCAGTGCTGGCTGCATGAAAGACTCAGTGATCAACATCACTAAATCTCCCTGAGTGATCACCAAAAGCTGGAAGCTCATAACATTTTACCTTCCATCATGTGTCAAAATATCTGAAATAAAAAATATAGAAAGAAGAAAGGTTTGTCTTGGCTTCTGGCTTAAGTTCCAATCCCTTTGTCCCTGTTACTTTTGAACTAGGACATCAGGAACATATAGCAAAAGAAACCCAGTAACTTCATGGTGGATCATAAGCGAGGGAGGAGAGTCAATGGACCAAATAGTCATTCCAAGGACACAACTGCTACAACTTACCTTCCTTCTATTAGGTGTCACTTTCTGTTAAATTTCACCATATTCCTATAGCCCCATAGGCTGTACACCAAATATTTAACACGCGGGCCTTGAGTGATTTTCAGGATTCAAGCTGTAAAAAATTAAATATATTTAATATAATTTTACAATTGGCATTTTTACAAAATCACAAAATACAGTTTGGGATAAGACAGGGCTTATCGTATGAAGTCATTTACAGCATTCTTTGATACGGGTTATCTGGTGCAACTCAAGTTAGATAATACATTTACTTATCTTTTGAGTCCTGATCCAGTGTTCTTCATCCTCCATCTTTATTCAACTTGATTGGCAGGTCATGATTTCACACTCCTTCCTCAGCTTTTGCCCAAGCCTAAGACTTATTGATGAAGCCAAGTCTTGCATGTACTGCCAAGTGTGTCAGTTACAATGTATCCAACTCCTTTCTTCTATCAGAGAACTATCAATCTTCACAACATCCCACAAACGTAAAAATTGTAATTCTCAATGTATACATATAATATTAGATCTCTGATCAATATGTTTAACCAGTCAAGCAATAACAGATAATAATCATAAGTATAAGTGGAATTCATGGCTATCAGTAATAAAAATACAGTAGGAAATAACATGGAAACATTATGCTTGACTGAAGTATATGGAATCAATGGTCTGATGTCTTTGAGATGTCAAATTACATTGGAATTTATTTGTCTGAATAGTATTGAGGAATTCTCCTATTTTTTGTAGGGTTGTTTACCATGCTTTACCTTATTAAACATGACGGTTCTGAAGAGAAAGTAACTAGGAACACCCAGCAGAAGACTTGAAATTCCTTCAAATTTTATATATACATATTTATATACATATATATGCACATATATATGTGTGTATGTGTGTAGGTGTGTTTATATGTGTCTATATACATATGCAAATATATGCATATAGTTATATTCTTTATTCTATAATACATATTTTCACACATATATTATGCATGTGTATATATTATTTTTATATTTAGTTCACACTAAAACATAAATTCCATAATATAGACTCTGAAGAAGTACACATTTGTCTTCCAGGGAATTGAAATTTCCTTAGAAGTATCCAGTTTTAAAATGAGCAGATATATGCTGTAACTGAGATAGACACAGGTAACCTTTGTTGTCCAAAGGCCTGAATCAATTTGGTAAGGATTCCCAAAGAAAGTGAACTTTAGGCTGTATCTTAATTTTAGAATAGGTAAAACTCTTTTTAAAAATATCCTCATATGCAAAACCAGAATGTGCAAAACTCATAGCACAAAAGAATTTGATGTGATTGGGGAAAGGTAAGAAATGATTATGGCTGGAACTGAGGGTGTAGAAACTCATACACAAAGAGGCTTCCATTCATAACATCCTTATTTTGAGTCGAAATTGATCTCCACTGAAAAGCTATAAAATACTTGCTCTACTCTTTGCCAGTCACTGAACAGCAAGGAGGCCTGACAGACCTTCTTTGAGAATCCTGCCAATACAGGATTCTGTTACTCCACACAGTAACACAGGAGCTGCTAATACTGCAACATTTTAGAATGTCTTAAAAGATAGTTTTAAAATTTATTTTTCATATGTAAGGGATTGACATTTCCCTTTTCTCTTTGCTTTTTTGCTTGCTACTCTGTCAGTATTTACCTGGCACATTTACCAGTGGGAAGAATCAGTTTACTTATGCTCCACAAAAGAACACTCTTTAAAGAAAACAACATAACACCCCCCAGCCCTAAAAGTTCAGAAAGTCTTCAATTTGTGAAACTGTGATTCCTACTCTGCCAGAGAGTTCTTGTCACGTGTCCCCCAGCTCAGGATTGTACCCCACTCTGGAAATGATCTTCCTGTGCACATTCACACCTATGAGATCTACAAAGGGCCACACAGGCATATTGCAAGAATTTGGATATCCTGGGGTGACTTACATTTTTCTATTCAACCTAAAATTATTTGCTTTGATATCAGAAAAATTAAGCATTTAATCATAGCTTTCACATTTTTTTTTGTTCTGAGTGAACTCAAGAAGGCTGATTAACCACTCTGGACTGTGATTTCATTATCTCCTCTCAATTATAATATTATTATATTTCATAAAGGATTGTTATGAAGACCAGCTGATAGATGTGAAGTGCCTATTGCAGTATAGAAGAATAAGGTGCTCAATTAATGGTAATTAAGATGAGAATATATTGATGATAATGAAAAGGAATGAGGAGCAAGAGAGATGAAGGAAGAGAAAGGAAGTGGACAAAAGATGAGTGTTTTCCAGAGTGGTACTGGGAAATGAACCTATACTTCATTAATCACTGTGTAAACTGGGGTTCTGTCCTGGTTTTGGAGTACCACATTAAACCAGGGATCATGACCTGAAAACTAGAATATAGTAGGTACATACCCTTTTCCTATGGTCCCTGACAATAATCTAAGTCTCTCTAATTTCAGGAATAAAACTGTAATTCCTTGATGAATAAAACTATTTGTATAGATATCTCCTTGTCAAAAAGGCTTCAAACCAGAGGGGCTGCTTAGTGTGAACTCTGAACCAAAGAAATTAGTTTCCTTTCATGTTATTGATCTTCAGTCTTCTGGCTCTTTCCATTGCATTTTCCTGTTTTTCATACTTTCTCAGTAATTGGCGATATTTACACACTTGTATGTGTGTTTGTGTATATATTAGTCTCATAATATATTGTGACAAATACTTTAATCCCTTTCTAAAAATCAATTAATATGATAGAGTGACTAGTCAAAAGTATTTCAAAACTGGGGGAAATACCCAAGCCCATTGTGAAATCCTTTGGCAGCTTCTGACCAATCTAATCTTTTACTTTTCAAATCCTCTCCTCCCTTACACTATGTGTGTGTGTGTGTGTGTGTGTGTGTGTGTGTGTGTGTGTGTGTCTGCCGGTGTGTATGTGTATATACACAGTGATGCACAGTTGTATGTGTGCAAATGCTCAAGGCATTAATGGGTGTCCTTTCTCTGTGCCTTATTTTTAGTTTTTGAGGCAAAATTTCTCACAGAGAGTGAAAGTCATTGATTTTGTTAACTGACAGGAATAAGCTTTTGTGGTACAAGTGTCACTTCCCTGATTCTAAGGCTGGGTGTATAGTCCCTATGACCAGCTTTTTACATAGATTCTGAGAATCTGAACGTAGGTCTTTACTCTTGCACTATCAATTTTATCACCTGAGCCATCTCCTCAGCACACTAACCTCATGTTAGTGTCCTTAGTGCCTCTGTACTTTGCTGTTTCACACACCATTGGGAAGTCAAGTCACTCTTCTAAAAAATAACAATAACAATAATAGTATTATTAATAATAGTAATAATAATAATAATAATAAATTTTATTATGAACAAAGCACAAAATAACATGATCCCTGACAGTAGTCTGAGTTACTATCTCTGTTAATAATGGAAACCAGGTAAACAAAATAGTTTTCTCTGCTAAGATTTTAATTTGGGCTTAAGGAATGAGGAGTCAATGATAAATTTTACTCTCAAATGTCAATGGTATTTATCGAGCCTGCTTGAAATCCTCAGAGTCTTGTTTTTAAATTTTACTTTACTGTTGATTTTAATACCATATGCTTTCATCATAGCAGTTTTGTAAAGTAGAGAATATGTAAATGTAAAGACACTTGTAATATTACTACCTGTAGGTAATCCCTGTCAACCTTGTTTGCATATAGCATTATGCAGGTTCTTTTATTTTATTTTTTAACAGATGAAATACAATTCATAATGATCTGCTGCAATAAAAGCCAAACCATAAAACTCTTGAGGACTCCCTGTACTTTCATGGCCATGGCTAATGGGGCAGGCATGGTGAGAGAAGAGGGAATAGATTATCCAATACAGCACACCATCCAGTCTAAACAGCTCAGTTTATGGTTTCCCCTGTGATCACTTCAACTGTTATGGAAATTTCTCTTCCCCAAAGCTCCATTTTAGTATATTACATAACAGTCTGCCTGCTGAAGGAGCATCCTTTTCTAGCAACACAAACCCATGGTGCACAGAGCTCAAATTGGTAGATAAGTTTATGGAGCCCCCATGGTACTCTAAGGACGCATGATGAGAATTAATTTCCCACCAGCATAAAGCAACACATAGAAATGGCTAGTCCAGAAACCATTTGGTGACACGATCCATTTGTGGGCCAACAGGGAAGAAAATAATCTTAATTCAGTGGTGCCCATGAGAAACAGTGGTGCCCATGAGAAACAATGGTTGAGTACTTTAAGCAGGGAGTGGGAGGAACCCACTCATGAGAGAGAGATGCCTAGTGGCTCTATTCCCTTTGATTTTGATACTTGTATGATCTGAGAAATAAGAGGACCCTTTTCACATTTTCTTGACAGTTGCCCACTTCATAGAAACATGTGTTCAGGCACGGTATGTGTCTTTCAATTCAACATATAATTATCTGGCCTCTTAAGACACACATTAGTAAGGAAAACAGTGACTTTTAATTGAAGTTCACAGATTAAGTTTTAAGTCATCATCCCTGGATAATTTATTTCTTCTTGCACTATCCAATTTTCAGCAAACTCTGAGGCTGACTGAGACATTACCCCAGCAAATAACCACAGTGCTTAGATGACTCATTTCCAGTGTCTTGGGGCCTTTTGGGACCTAACATAGGCTTTCCTTCTGTCACATCCTCTCTCAAGGATGCTTATATCCTTATATCCGAATGCATAAATTCTTTTTGTCTCATATATGCCACACATGTGAGCACACACACACACACACACACACACACACACACACACACAAATTCTGTAGACAACCTTCAATGATGTCTCCTTTTTATGACTACCCATAATCATAGCTAATAAGCAGAAACTTCTTGAAGTATCTGTATAATATGTTGTTATATGTAAAAGTAATCATTTGTAAAACCATTTTTTGGAAATAATTCACAAATATGTAAGTCCTTGAAAGATATCTCTGGATGTGTAAGAGTTAAGAATTAATGCAATTAAGACATTAAGGCGCCGGGCGGTGGTGGCGCACGCCTTTAATCCCAGCACTCGGGAGGCAGAGCCAGGCGGATCTCTGTGAGTTCGAGGCCAGCCTGGTCTCCCAAGCGAGTTCCAGGAAAGGCGCAAAGCTACACAGAGAATTGTTTGTGTAAGCGTTTTTTGTTAATGCTTTTAAGACATTAAGGCATTACTCTCTCTTTTGAAAATAATATATATGTACACACACACACATACACACACATGCACACACACACACACACACACACACGCACGCACACGTGTGTGTGTGTGTGTGTGTGTGTGTGTGTGTGTGTGTGTATGTGTATGTCTGGCTGGGACCTCAGCATAAATCAAATAGCCCATTGACTGTGTTGCATTTTTTATTGCCATGCACTTCCAGTTTAAAGATACAGTGTCACTTAAGAATAGTACTTGACATCTTTCTTCTTTAATACATTGAATGATATATAAAACAAATCTACTACATACTTAATTATATTTGCCCTAGAGAATAGCTCAGCTCATGCAATTCTATGCAAACTTTACTTGCTGGCATTGTCATGGAATGGTGCTTTTACTTGAAAGAATGATTAAAAAATGTGAAGTCATAGAATTCAGTTTCTAAAGACAGCCCCCAACTTCTAATGTCAGCCACAAATTCAAAGGTTACCCTGGTTTTTGAAAGCTCCTCCTTAGCCATGAAGGACATTGTTGTGCTGGCATTGATTTGTGATGACATTCATGCACTACATCTAACCATGAGACTCAACTTAGCCTTAATTTCCAGTCTTCACAAGGGCAAAGATTGTGAAGACTTCATTAACACACTTCAGTTGCAAACTTTCTAAAAGTTAAGATAAATTTATGGACCAAATCCCCGTGAATTCTGTTATTGTCCTAACATATTGTTATTCTCTGGTGTTAGACCAAGGCTCTGAGCCTAAGAGGCAGATGGTTTTGGGGCATGAGTGTCTAACAACTTACAGAGTAAGTCTCAGAAAACAAGGACATAATTTAAACTTCTTTGGAATAGAGTTAAATTATTTACTATGAACAACAAATTGTGTTTAATCCTACTTGGAATCATGCCAGATATTCTCTCCAAAAGAAATAAGATGACCCTATGACTTCAAAGTAAAAAACAAAACTATGTTAGTAAAGAAAATATCCAAATTTAAGGATGCACCATTGTCTTAGTTAGGGTTACTATTCCTGTGCTGAAACACCATGATCAAATTAATCTGAGGAGGAAAGGGTGTATTTCACTCCCAGTTCGTTTAGAAACTGAATTCTATGACTTCACATTTTTTAATCATTCTTTCAATAGTCCATCATCTAAAGCAGTGAGGACAGGACCCTGGAGGCAGGAGCTGATGCAGTGGAAATAGAAGGGTGCTGCTTACTGGCTTGCTCCTCATGGCTTGCACAGTCTGCTTTCTTATAGAACCCAGGAACACCAGTCCAGGGATGGCCCCACCCAAAATGGGTGGGGCCCTCACGCATCAACCACTAAAAACCCTACCACTCAGTCTCTTGAAGGCATTTTCTCAATTGAAATTTCCTCCTCTCAGCTTACTTTAGTTTGTGTCAAGTTGACATAAAACTATCTGGCACAACGATATTATACAAGGTGTCTATTCACTACAAGAACTTGGCAGAGTCTCAGTGTTCAGAGTTTTCTGGAGAAATAAGTAGTAACATGAACAGTATGTCAAGTATTCTGAGATTAATTATGTCAAGATAAGAAGGCCTGTTTATTCTAATCAGCCAATATTTTACAAATGACTAATATATAATGCTACAAACTGTGCAATGATAAAGGACCATTTCAAAGTGTGAGATAGCCTAATGAATGTTTACATCTCAGCAGAGGAAAATCTAAATGGATGTTTAGATTCAAACATTAAGTCAAGATTTAAGAAGCTATCATTTATACTCTGAGACTGTGACAGCACACAAAAGTCCTGCACAGGTTCAAAGGGACAAAATTCTATTAATGAAAAGGGGAAGTAGGCACAAAGTCCGAGGGCTAACCAAGAAGTCATTTGTAATTGATATCTACTGAGACAGAGTAAATCAGTTTTCTCCAATACAGTGTCACTGGGTATATCAACCACGAACCCCATGCCCAGGAATAGTTGTTTGATGCAAAAGAAACTCCATAAAGTGTGTGTGTTTGTGTGTGTGTGTGTGTGTGTGTGTGTGCGTGTGTGTGTGTCCTCGTGCATGCTTTTGGTTTTGTTTTTTTAAAGTTTTTTAGTTTCCATTTTTGAGATGGAGAGAAAAATAGATTATACAATTTTGTTTAATAAAATAATTAATTATGTAAAAGAAACTATCTCTTATGAGTATCTGTGATTAGCTGATAAAACTATCAAACTACTTAAAAAATCTGTCAACCTAAGATTTTGTTTATATACTATAACTAAAATATTTTGAATAAAAAATGTAAACATCTAGTTCTGTTCTGCTAAGCCAAAACTTAAAGAATTTACTGAAAACTACAAGCAAACTTTTCTTATTAGTAACTATTCTTTGTTACCTTTTTTATTATTATGTTATTGACATTAATATTCACTTTCATTCAAATAATTTAACATAATGTATTATTTTATAATTCTCAGTTATATTTTTTAATTTTGTTATGAGATATCCTGATATATAAGAACTATTTTAAAGCATGCTTGGAGGTGAGTCTTGGTGTTTGTGAGAGTTGAAAAAGGTCCTAAAGTCAAAATTTTGAAAACAGGTACTTAGATCTAAGTATTTCAAGTTCTGAAATATCATACTGACTTTGGTCACTGTGGATTCTTGTGTAAGAACTATGGTATGGGGAAAATACTTGTTTGATAAGTAAAGTTTTATTGGGACACAAGCATTCCCAATTATTTAGGTATTATCTATGATCGCTTTCAGACAACAATGACAGAGTTGAATAGGCATAGCTAATGTGTGCAGTTATAACACACACCCTCACATACAGCATATATTGCCTAGAATTTTCACTATCTGACTTTTGAAGAAGAAATATGTTTGTTAGTCCTTGGTTCCTAGAGACATGAAATAGCCTTTTAGTCACAATTAGCGCTCCTATTATAAACTAAAGAGTGCCTTTGATGACAAAAAGGATGGGTAGCAAAATAGTCAGGAAGAGGGTTAATAAGGGACACCCTGTATTAGAAATTATTCTTTTTGTAACACATTTGTTTTTTTTTAATATGTGAGTCTGTGTATGTAAGTAAGTCAGCTGAAGCACAGTGCAAGACACATAGAATGAAGATTCCTAAAAGTATATTGCTCAATCTGTAGATTACCTTAGGTTTTCCAAGACAGCAATTGGTAGCATACAAATATAAAGCACACAAATTGACAGATTTTTACTAGTCTTACTGAACATTTTTCCAGATATTTACATAAAAACAACTCAATAATTGTACAGAATGTATATTACCCCCAAATGTACAAATTGGGTTATGTTTCATAGTGTTATTTAAAGAACTATAAGTTAATGTTAATTTCTGTACAAGTCATTGTAGTTATGAAATTTGTTATTTCCTAGACTAAAGTCAGTCTATTTGTGACATGTTATACTCTCATTTTCATTATTAAAATAATTCCAAAATCTAGTCTTAAATTTATTCAGTGATGTTCAGTAAGTGTACATCATGGACACATCTCATAAGAATATAAATACCATAAATCTTTGCAAACTTGACATACTCATGCAATAAGACCGAGTGCAAATCTTTTACAATGAAGTTTTAAATGTGTTAGAACTGAATTATTTATTCAGGTTGTCTATTTATTGAAAATGTTATTAGGAATTTGGGGACTTACAACTTGAGTAAAATGTACAAATGAGCTATTCTCTGTTATCAAGCAGCTTGAAATGTGGATGGGAAATAGACCCAGATGTGAGTACCCCAAAAAAGTGTGTAATTGAGTGTGTATGTGTATAAGTGTGTGTGCAAGCATGTATGTATCTTTATACATATATGTGTGTGTAAACATGTGTGTGCATGTATACATAAGTGTGTGTGTGACAGAGAGAGAGAGAGAGAGAGAGAGAGAGAGAGAGAGAGAGAATGATGAGAATTTGAAATGTTATGACAAATCCAAATCGAGAGAGTATATGCTTTCGATTCATAGTTTA
Organism: Peromyscus aztecus; assembly: GCA_902168405.1. Classification (NCBI taxonomy): domain Eukaryota; kingdom Metazoa; phylum Chordata; class Mammalia; order Rodentia; family Cricetidae; genus Peromyscus; species Peromyscus aztecus. Next base: position 44,596 of record CABHPQ010162555.1, read on the forward strand.
GATTCTGATTGAGGATCTGAAAGGTATTAGAAATTGTGTTAATCAGAGCTTGGAATAACTTGGTATAGACACTGTTCTCTTCTTTGATGTAACAAAATAGCTGAAGAAGTGACTTCAGGAAGAGTTTATTTTGGGTCATGATTTAAGAAGGAAAACAACCAATAATACATAGTGAGTGAGGCAAGTATTTTGAAGAAGACATAACAACAACCGTGTAAGATATTGGTCACATGGCCTCCATGGTCTCAAAATATTAGTTCTTAGCTCATATTATCCATTTTATGCAGTCCAGGATCCCCTCCCAAGGGATGTTGCCACCCATATTACGGCTGAATCTTTAACCTCAGTTAAACATTTCTAGAAACATCCCTATAGAGAGTTGTAAAAGTATATTTACATGATTATTCTACATTTATCCATGTTGACAATGGAGATTAGCCATCATATTTGTGTATTAAATATTAACTTCTTCTAATTGAAGATAATAGCATAAAAAACTGATACATTTTGGATGTTTTGTAGTGTTCCTGCAAGCCACTGGGACTTCTGCAGCATCAGCAGCACGAAGATGAATCCTCTTCATAGACTATAGGCAGAATTTTGAAGGAAGGCATTAAAAGTTGGAATCATTCAACTTCCTAAACTACTTCCTTCTTCTTCTCCTCAGATCGCCAAGGCATTTGTAGTCCTGCAATTGACTTCAAGGGCTAGAAATTGGAGGCTTACTCTGCTAAGGGCCCTACGTTCTGTCCTAGCTATTTGCTGTCCATTCCATAATAAAAGAACAAATACTTGTCTTAGTCCTTTAATCTCAGGAGAAATGTTTGGTATTTTTAAACTTAGAGAAATCAATTAGGACCAAGATCATCGTTCTATGGCCCTGTGTTATATTATGTTGTGATGCATTGTACTCTCTGAAGTGACATAATGGCCAATTTCCATGAATGTTAAGTTGGTGTCCTGTCAATAAAACTAAAGTTATATCATAAATGCTCTGATTTGAATAGACACAGTACACATATCCGTCATTCATGATGCCAGTAGCAATGATTGCCACCAATAATGAATTCAGACATCTGTTTATATAAACATTAGCATAAACATAAAAATATAGTTTCTATACATATCTAAGCACATGCATAGATATGTGAAAGCCTGTTAGCATGTTTGAACATGATTGTGTTATGGTCACCTCTATGCATGTGTCTGTGTAGAGGAGTGGGTGCATGTATGTGGAGGCCAGAGGACAGAAAGCATGTCTTTTTTATTTTATGTAATTTCACTGTGCTCAGACACACAATGGACTCTTTCTTTAAACTCTAAATGTTTTTTTGTTGTAGTGCATATTTGATCTTTTTTTATGTATCTAACCTTTGCCACACCTGATTTATTCTTTAAAAAACAAAAATAGAAATTACAAAAAGAAAAAAAGAAACCAGACATCATCACTGATGTATTTGCCAACTATTATTGTCTTCTCCCTTGAAAACACAAACATATAGGGTTCAGGAAAATGACCTTGTAGAGATTTTAACTTCTTTAGCTTTCCGTAGAGCTAACAGAGAGACTACAGGATACAGTATTTATTAATGAGATACAAGGAAATCTGGAAAACCATCTGAATTTCTTAAAGCATGGAAAAATCTGGGTGATGTCACTGAATTCTTTAAGGCTTTTTAGCTTTGAACATGAACTTTAACAGTCATACTATGCTTATGAAATTCAAATATGAGGAAAGACCAAGAAAATAAAATTTTCCAGCACATATATCAATAAACCACTCAAACTGCCAACAGTCACCATCTAGCAGCAGACTTGCTTTTGAGTTAAAAAATAAATCAGTATTTTTTTTAACCACACATAAGAGAAATCCATTACAATATTGTGAATGCTAAAGTGGTAAGGCCTTATTCTCAGTTAATGTAGAATGCCATTCAAGTTGTTCACAATTTGTACAATTTATCCATCAATTCTTTAAGTGTTAATTGGTGAAAATAAAAAAGAATAAAAGAGCTATAGGATTGTGAAAAGACACAGATAGCAGTTATAAAATATGCACAATTATTTGCCACAAGACCTTGAAAGTGACTTAGGAAACTGAGGATAATGAAGCATGAGAGAACTGTTTGCTCATAGCATCTGTGAGGAAGTAGGCAGCCAAGGATTGCCTGGGAGTCATGCTTAATTTATGGGCTGGACTGGAAATATAGCATCCTGATGTATGCAGAAACTTGAGAAATGCTTTCACAGCTTATAATGGAGAATTAAGCAAGAGTTACCTTGTCATTACAGCCATCTGCCTGTACTGTATAAGCTGACTGCATCAACATCACTATCACCATCACTCTATTTTTTGTTCTAGACCAAATGTGTGTGTGTGTGTGTGTGTGTGTGTGTGTGTGTGTGTGTGTGTGTGTGTATTGTCCTCTTGTGTGTGTGGTGTGTGACAAATCTAATCACTAATCTGAAAATGTCTATCTTCAAGGTGGCATAGGAAATATAGCACATTTCTATCTTAAAGTAATTTCCACTTTATATAATTAATTTTCCATTTCATTTTGGGCATGAAATATTATGATTGTTTGACTCCTCCCTGATGTTCATTAAGGAAGAGTATTCACTTCTATGCCCTCTGTTGGACTCAGGCAGAGGAAAGTGGAATATATTGGAGGTACATGGGAGCGCATTCTACTTACTAAGAATAGTAACTTCTCCTCACCTGACTTCCCAAAATTTTGTCATGTTTTATATCATAAAACAATCCTGGTGGAAGTCAATTATCCTGTCATTTAGACATCAATGTCTAAAAAGGTTTTACCAGTACACTATAAGGAAACACAGTTCAAGGTGGTGACTAACTAGCCCCAGTGTACCACGTTTTTAAGAAACTAGAATGTGAGCTTAACAGTGGTACAGTGTATGTACAGATTGAGCAATTATACAGGCTGAATGAAATGTGCAGGAGCCATATGGATATATGAAATGAGTAGGGCACAACCATGTGATAACAATGAGAGGAAGAATTAAGAATCTGAGTTAATAGTCCCAGTTAATAATAGTGAAGTAACAAGAGAAGTTTCCAACACATATGACAGATATTATTTTGAATACATATACTGTTAGATAATCTGAATTACAGGTCTATGACTGATACCTATTATCTCCTAATTCCATGTTTGCATTTAGTATAAGCAGTTAAACATTCTGTTAAAATTTAAAGAATACTTGTACTAGACTTGGACTAAGACTGGCACTGTCAACAGTCAGTTATGGGCAGTTATGGGTGAAAGAGGGTCCATGAAGCCTTTAGCCCTCTCTGTTCTACTACTGGTTACTTAAAGATTCTGGTAGAGAGTTATTATCTTCATGTGCTGCCACAGGCGAGCTCACTAAGCTCCAATGAATAATTCTAAACACATGTTCACAGAGACCATCCTCATTTAAACTCAGAGTGTCACAAAACAAAACCAAAAACATGAATATGAAAAAAGGGACTTTGAAGGGGAGGTTTACAAGGATTAGGGGAAGATAAGAGAATGGGGATATGAGTAATTACAATGGACTATACATATGTTTGAGATAATCAAAAGGTAACTTTAAAAAACAAAAAGCCATTTAAGAATATGTAGGTGAAAGAATTTAGATACCTGTGTGAGAATGCCAAAGGACAAATTTAACTAAAAAAGAAAAACCATTTAAAGAGTGTATGGGTGGAAGAATTTAGAACACGAGCACTAAATTCAGCACTGCCAATCATGGGGAGATGTGGACCAGCAAATGATGCCTCCTGCTGACCTTGACGGCAGACATTTTTGCAATTGCTCCTGTTTGTTTGGCTCTTGTATCCTTACAATATGCCCTCCTGGCCTCCCTCTATTCTTGCAACCTAGAAAAAAACAATACTTTAATGAGATTTTAGGCCAATGTGCTGTTGACATGAAGTGTTAGCATGAGAAACCATCTAAATCGTTAGACCTTTGGCTTCTCTCTAGTAACCTAAAAATATGAACATCATTGTCTGAATGGCATATTGAAGATGGACGGGAAATTCTGCTGGACTTAGCTTATTAATTTCATCTTTTTTCTTTTTTATTATCAAGAAATTTTCCATTCATTTTACATACCAACCACAGAACCTGCTCTCCTCCTTCCTCATGACCCACCAGCTTCGTCCCCCCAACCGACCCCCCATTCCCACCTCCTCCAAGGCAAGGCCTCCCATTTGGAGTCAGCAGAGTCTGGTACATTCAGTTGAGGCAGGTTCAAGCCCCTCCCCCTGCACCAAGGCTGTGTAAGGGGTCCCACCTTAGGCACTGGGCTCCAAAAAGTCTGCATGACATGAATCCTGATCCCACTGCCAGGGTGCCCGTTAAACAGTTCAAGCGAAACAACTGTCTTGTCTATGCAGAGGGCCTAGTCCAGTACCATGGCGACTCCACAGCTATTG